>ML686217.1:895971-913630 GCA_007922175.1 Pelusios castaneus
TTTTTTGCACATGCACTCGTGTACACATGCACACACATGCACACACTCAGGAACATATTCACACATGTACATATGCAGATCCCTACACATCCCAGATGCTGCTGGGGCACCTGAAGCCCAGCTCTGGGCCAGCGCTTGTTCCTGCCTTGTGCGGGCAACATGGCCAGGAGCTGGTTTGGCCCAGAGAACCCTGGAGAGCCGAACACAAACAACTGGGGCCCCTTGTGGCTGGGCCTGAGGCCTTGCCTGCCTCCCTTGCTGCCCTCCTCGGACTAGTGGCACCCGTTGCCATGGTAACCCCTCCCCACTGTGCTAATGAGCCTCTGCAGCTCAGGTTAATTGACCCTCTCGGTAAGCAACCAGGCCCTGTTAGCCAGTGAGATATATGCCAGGAATCAGAGAAGCTGAGGAGTTCCTAGATAGGCAGGTTTGGGAAATATCCAGGCTCCAGGAGGAAAGTTGCTGGCTACCAAGGAGCTGGAGACAGAGGAAGCTGGGGAGAAGACCTGGCAGTTCATAACCACTGGAGGGAAGAGGTCATGGCAACAGTCTATGCGGCCGGCAAGAGATGAGGACGGGCAGGCTGTGGCCACCAGAGAGGAGATGGTGAGGTGAATTTTCACACAGCTAGAAATTTCCAGGTCCTCAGTGCGGAGATTATGGAAGATCCTGTGCCACTAAGCACGCCTGTATCTATGACCTACACACTATGGCTATGTCTACACTGGCAGTTTAAGTTGACTTAAGGAGGCTTAAGTCGACTTAAACAAAGCCGCATCCACACTAGGCCCGATCTTCAGGGAGACAATGAAGGTCCATTTTTACATGTTAGTTAAGCAAAGCTATAGAGCTAACAAGTGGGGGCAGAAAGAACACAGAGCATCCTTCACCACCAGACTCCATTTCACCTTCCACACAGCTTAGGTGAACTTTATTTTGAGGAGCAGCCCTCTGAAGAATCCATTGTAAAGCTTTACTATAAAGGCTGAACTGCAAGCAATAAGCAATTGAATCATCTGTTTGTATATAATTACTGGATTATAAAAGTTTGCAAAGTGAGGGCTTGTCTAAAAGCACCATGGTCATTAGGATCCTCCTGAAATGTCTGTATCAATGCTATAAAGGATGTGGACAAATTAGAAAGAGTCCAGCGGAGGGCAACAAAAATGATTAGGGGGCTGGGGCACATGACTTATGAGGAGAGACTGAAGGAACTAGGCTTATTTAGTCTACAGAAGAGAAGACTGAGGGGAGATTTGATAGCAACCTTCAACTACTTGAAGGGTTGCTCCAAAGAGGAGGGAGCTAGGCTGTTCTCAGGGTAACAGAGGACAGAACAAGGAGCAATGGTTTCAAATTACAGCTGGGGAGGTCGAGGTTGGATATTAGGAAAAACTTTCTCACTAGGAGGGTGGTGAAGCATTGGAATGGGCTATCTAGGGAGGTGGTAGAATCTTCATCTTTGGAGATTTTTAAGGCTCGGTTAGACAAAACCCTGGCTGGGATAATTTAGGGGGAGTGGTCCTGCTTTTTAGCAGGGGGTTGGACTAGATGACCTTGTGAGGTCCCTTCCAACCCTATTATTCTATGATTCTATGATTCTATTGAAGGAAATCTGGATACTTAATTATATTATACTTTAAAGCCTTTGGCCAAACAGGGAGAAAGAAGGGAGTCAGACAGGAGAAAAGGCAGCTGATCTATCTACTTGTCTCCAGTGTAAATTAAGCACAGTGGACTCAAACAATGGAAGCCCTATTTGCATACTGGGGGCTGGGAAGCTCCTGGGAAAGGAAGGACACCTTGAGGTCATTCTGCCTTTTGAAAGAGGGTCACTGAACTTTGGAAGACAAAAGCCAGGGGAGAAGCCATCTTTGAAATCCATCACTAGAAGAGGGAACTGAGCTTTTGCAAGCTGAGAAAGATGGGTCGAGCAAGAGGGGATTGAAATCTATGGAACTGAATATAGATGAAAAAGCATCTGGAACATAGGGTTGGATTAAGGGGCCCTAGGGCCCTGGGCTACCCACCACTTTGAGGGCCCCCGCCTGGCCTGGGGTTCCCTTGGCCTGGGGCTCCAGCCCCCCACCACGGTGGCCTGCAGGCTGGCCAGTGCTGGGGAGGCCCTGGGACCAGAAGTTGCTTTCCGCTGACCCCAGTCAGGCTGCCCCCAGGGATGGGGCTGACTGGTGCATGGTGCGGCCTCTGGTGCAGCCCTCCAGGTTTACGGGCACTGGAAGGCCACACCAGAGTCTGCACCACATGCCAGCCAACCCTGTCCCTGGAACAGAGCAGACACATGTCGGCCCACCCTGCTCCTGAGGGCAGACCAGCTGGCCTGGGGTGGGATGAGAGGACCATGGAGCCTGGCCTCTGGCTCCAGGACCCTGCCCTGCCTCAGCACTGGCAGGGGCCCTCCCAGAACCCCATAGGTCCTGCTGGCACTGTGGGGGCTGAGCACAGTGGTGGTGGGGAAGCAGATCATGCAGAGGCCATCAGGGCTAAAGTCCAGGGCCCCTCTTAAGCTTGGGACCCAAGGCTTCAGCCCCTATAGCCCCTGCATTGATCTGGCCCTGCTGGAACAAAACCAATATCTTGCTTGATTAAGTTTTAGACTTTCAGATGCGTGTTTTCACTTTGATTTGCTTGCAGCCCTTTCAAATCTTATCCCTTATACTTGAACTCACTTAAAATCCTACCTTCTTTTGTTAAACTTGCTATACTATTAATCTAAGCCACCAGCGGGTAGGCTTTGTGGCTTTAGAGGAACAAAGAAGCTAATTATTTCTCTGAGCCATCCAGGAGAGGGCTGGACATTTCAGGGCACAAGGTTTGGAGAAATTTGGGACTGGGAGCCAGAGAGGGGCTGCAGACAGGCTGCTGGGGTCAGAGTGGATGGCCCAGGGCTGTCTAGCACACACACACACACACTCAAGGTGTGTCCTGATTCGGCCTCAGCTGGAGAACAGTGTTCAGTTTGGGGCTCCAATGTATAGAAAGAATGTAGAGAAACTGGAAAGGATCCAGAGACAAGCAACAAAGGTTATCAAAGGGATATGTTTCATTTGGAAAGGAGAAGATTGAGGGAGGACATAAATTACATACAAAATACTGCTCAAGCATGCAGGGGTGAAATCAGGAAGGCTGAAGCACAATAGGAATTGCAATTAGCAAGGGATGTGAAAGGTAACAAGAAGGGTTGCTACAGCTATGTTAGTAACAAGATGAACAGAGAAAGTGTGGGCCCCTTACTGAATGGGGAAGGCAACCTAGTGATAGATGATATGGAAAAAGCTGAAGTACACAATGCTTTTTTACCTCTGTCTTCACAGACAAGTCAGCCTCCAGGCTACTGTATTGGACAGCACACAATAGGGAGGAGGTGAGCAGTCCTCAGTAGTGAAAGAACAGGTTTAGGACTATTTAGAAAAGCTGGACATGCACAAGTCCGTGGGGCAAGGTGCAATGTATCCGAGGGTGCTGAGGAAGTTAGCTGATGTGATTGCAGAGCTACTGGCCATTATCTCTGAAAACTCTTGGTGATCAGGGTTGGTCCTGGATGATTGGAAAGAGGCAAATCTAGTGCCCATCTTTTTAAAAGGGAAGAAGCAGGAGCTGGGGAACCTCACTCCCCAGGAAAATCATCCAGCCCAAATAATCACCCCAGCCAGTGCTTTCTCAAGCTGGTCCTTGGAATCTCTAAGGATGGAGATTCCACCACTTTCCTAGGTAACCCATTTTAGTGCTTCATCTAGGGGAAAAGCTTTTCCTAATATCCAACGTAGACCGCCCCCGCTGCAACTTGAGATCATCACTGTTAGTTCTGTCATCTGCCACAACTGAGAACAGTCTAGCTCCATCCTTCCTAGAACCCCCTTCAGGTAGCTAGAGGCTGCTATCAAAACCCCCCTCATTCTTCTCTTCTGCAAACTAACCAAGCCCCGTTCCCTCAGCCTCTCCTCAGAAGTCTTGTGCTCTAGCCCCCTAGTCATTTTTGTTGCTCTATGTTGGACTCTCTCCAATTTGTCCACATGCTTTCTGTAGAGGTGGGTGGGCCCAAAACTGACTCCAAATGTGGCCTCACCAGTGCTGAATAGAGGGGAATAATCACTTCCCTCAATTTGCTGGCAATGCTCCTACTAATGCAGCCTAATATGCTGTTAGCTTTTTTGGCAACAAGGGCACACTCTTAAAGCATACCAGCTCCTTGTCCACTGTAACCCCTGGGTCCTTTTCTGCAGAACTGCTGCTAGTTGGTCCCCAGTCTGTAGCATCGCAGGGGATTCTTCCATCCTAAGTGCTGGGCTGTTCACCAGTCCATGTTGAATTTCAACAGATTTCTTTTGGCCCAATCCTCCAACGTGTAGGTCACTCTGTATCCCTATACCTGCCCTCCAGTGTTTCTACCCTTTGATTTCACTCTGCTGTTTGATGAATGAATTGTTCAGTGTGGACAAGTGCCTCATGGTTGTCTGTGCTCTGTGGGGTTGTTCTGGGAAGCCCATGTGAATTTTCTAAAGTGGCCACTAAACTGAAAGTGCCTTGGTATCTGGGCACCCACTCTGAGACACTGATGTCTGGCTAAAGGCAGCAACCAGAACCAGTGGTCATGTGAGGAAACATGGTCCTCCTAATGTGGCAGCTGGGAGGAGTAGCAGCTGCTTTACACTGCACGTTGCGGGTAGCAGCCTCACAACTGGGATTTTTCCAGCTGGTCAAATATTTATGAAAAAACAATTTGTGGATAATGAATTCAGCGAGTGTCGGCAAAGCTCCCCGATTTATTCCATGAGTGCCAGTGAGGAGTGGGCAAGTGTGTTCATAAATCATTAATTGTCTATTGACGAAAACATTCTCAAATAAACTAGTCTTGAATGATCTCCAGCCAGCACAAATGCTAGCGCCTGCATGGAATACTGGGGCGTTGGGACCAAGGAAACCACATGGAAACTCCCTGCAAACCACAGCATTCTCAGGAAGCTTAGAGAGACGGAAGCACACTGGGAGGTGGCCTGGGCAGTGTGCCAGCAGAAGAGATGGCAGTCCATTCCTTGCTCACTGCAGCTAAATTGATATAGGGCTGAGATAAGAATCACCACACAAGGGGGCTGTGCCAGCTTAACCGTGTGTCACGGGATGCACCCACCTCCCCAACGACTATAATGTAATCTGGGTAACTTTCCTGTTCACTTTTGAAATGTAGTTGTATGGTTTAATGCAAAATATGCCATGCAAGGTCTTTCTTTTTGAATGCTCATGGCTTGCTCTGCATTATTGTTATGGTATGTTTCCTGCAGCATCATATGTGTGTACCTATGTGAAACATATCCCCAGGTATTTCACATGGCCTAAGTAGGAGCAAGTAATCAGGGCTGCAAACACACATCCAGGGAAAATATGCACGACTACAGACTAGCTAAATGTCTGTAGCACCTTGGCGAGGGGGAGATCACCTGCCCTTTCTGAACAAAGAGAATGACCTGGCTGCAAGGAAGAGGAGGGAAGGGGGTTTAAAGAGAGAAATAGTCACACTTTGAACTGTTTGGGACTTTTTTCCAGAGAGACTATATCTTGAAACATCTCCCTCTACAAGCAAAAGCTGTACTCTACCATCACTGGCCAGGCATGTGGGTAAGATTGGAATGGACTACAATAGCAAACTTTAGGTTCGAATGCATATTTCCTTTTGTTTGGTAGTGGTTAACTCTTGATGGATTGATTAATTGATTATGCATTGATTTGCTACATACTGACTTAAAATAATGTTTTAATAAATAAACTAGTGTTTGTTTTATCTCAAGCTGTGTGAATTTTGGAGAGAATATAAATGAGAGTGGGCTTAACTGGAGGCAAATGCTATTTGCATATCAGTTTCTTTGTTAAACTGGTGGACTGGAGTATATGAACCTGCAGTGATCTAGGAAGGGTCCCAATCCCTGCAGGATGGAAGTTTCTGGGGTGGCATCTGGGGGTTCAGGGTGCTTGCTGCAGGACCATCCCATGAGTGACTAGTGAGTGCACTTCCACTGCCTGGGACCAATTACACGCAGGAAGCTGGTGTGGGCTGACCCAGGAGGGGGGTCCACCTAGAAAATTGGGGTAAGTTGGGGTTGAGGAGTGGGCGATTGGGCAGGCACAGCAGCACATCTGACCAGATTCCGGGAAGGGAATGTCACACCATGGAGGGAGGTTTTTAGTAGAGTTCCTCAAGGGTGAGCCTTGGCACCAATGTTGTTTAATGTTTTTATTAATGACATTGGCACAAAATGTGCTAGTGCAGTGGTTGAGTGAAAGCCCCACTAGGTAACACTAAGTAAAATGCATGCCGCCACCCTCCCCTCCCTCACCCTCTCACCGGCCAGAAATATACATAACCCCTATAAACACATATATTGATAATAATGATAACACTAAGTTACATGAGTGATAATAATAAATTAATGTGACCTGAGGAAGAAGCTGCCCTTGTGGCTCCTCTTTTTCCATCCTTCGTTCAATGGAGGTGGGCGCTGGTGGGTTAGCTGGGCTGCTTCAGGCCCCCATTGCTGTGGAGCTGCTCCTCTCCAGCTGGGTGCCTCATGGACCCCCTGAAATCTTTGGTGCCTTCCTAAAGGGGTCCCCGACCCAGCTTAGGAATCACTGCACTAATGCAGTCTGCTGATGGTAGTTAAAGGCATCATCAAATACAGAGGAGGACCAGGTTACACAGGAAGCAACCTGGGTGACCTTGGAGCCAGGAGAGATGGAAATGGAATTAAATTCAGTCATGCAAAGGGCAGGGTCATGCACTTTGGGTCTGATAATAAGAATTTTTCGCAAGCTGGGGCTCATCAATTGGAAGTGATAGAAGAGGGGAGAGAGAGCTGATCATAGAATGACTGTGAGCCATCAGTAGGATGTGGCTTCAAAAAGGTAAATGTGATCCTAGGTTGTCTCTGCTGAGGCATTTCCAAGAAAGATTGAGCTGTTTCAACACCATTGTAAAAGGCACTGGGAAAACCCCACTGGGGTCTTCACTGGGTCCTCTTCTGGGCTCCACATTCAAGACAGATGAATTCAAACTGGAGGAGGTTCAGAGAAGTATGGGAACAGGGGAGCCTAGCTTCCAAGAGGAGACCGGCTGAGCTTGTCAGGGTTAGCCTAGAAAAAGAAGGCTGAGAGGGGCTATGAGTACTCCCTTTAAATACATTGGGGATAAACACCAAGGAGGGTGAAGAACTATTGATGCTAAAGGTCAATGCTGCCAGAACCAATGAAGATAAACTGGCCATGACCACATGGTCAGGGTATGACTGATCACCTTGTGGGGGGTCAGGGCTGGATTTCCCCTCACTTCAGATTGGCTGTTACCACAGCTGGTTTTCACCTTTCCAGGATTATCTGGGTAAATGTTACTTCATCATTTCCCTGCCAATAGGGGCCTTCAAGCACTGTGCCCCGGGTCCCGCTTGTTCTCTGCCTGCGACCTAGTCTCCTGGCGCTGTAATATATGGGCAGTTGGGTTCAGTGTGCAGCTGCTGGCTGGTGTTGGTGGGTAGGTGCTCTCTTCAGGCCTTAAATGCTATGGGTCCATGAGCCAGCCAGCTCTGGGCACTGCACTGCCCTGCGCAGTAGAACAGACAGCCAGCAGGGGGCACCATATGCTCTTGGGTACTGCGCATGGCAGCACCACCCTGGGGCCAAGGGGAGCCAGCTGGGCAGGGCCCTGGGGCTGCATGGGGGCAGGAACCAGGGTTGGGGGCAGCAGCCGGGCAGTGATGCTGGGTGCAGGGCGCTGAGAGCTGGCGGGGCAGGGGCAGCCCAAAGCAGGAGGGGACAGGGAGCCCCATACCACATGTGTGCAGCAGGAGCAGGGTTTGGATGGGCCCTGCTGGGACCATGCCCCGAAGCGCTGGGGGCTCTGGGCCAGGCCCTGCAGGCTGTGACAGAGCAGAGGGCCAGGGTCCCACTGGCACTAGGCTGAGGCACCCCCGGGGCAGGAGGACCTTTGCACCCTGCACTGTACTGCCCTTAGAGCTGGGCTGGGAGCTGCTGGGGGTCTTTTACTGGAACTCGTCGTGTGTTGCTGCCAGCCCCACTCACGCCGCACTCTGTGACTTACTGGGACGGGGGGTATCAGCAGGCCCCGAGGGCTGGACTGACCTGGAGAGCTCCCTGCTGGGCACACTGGTAGTGCCTGCCTGCCATCTCACAGCACCCATCTGCTCAGAGGCCCCTGCTTGGCATCTTCCCCTCCTCTGGCTGGCCCTGGTGCAGACTGGCATGGTCCTGTGGTGTTGCGCCAGCTTCCCTGACACAGCCCTTGTCCTCGCTGTGCTTGGGAGGCCCTGCTGCGCGTGTGGACTGGGCAGGGACCCCACTGGTCCTGCCACTTCCCTGCTGGGCCTCCTGTCTATTGCCCCATGGAAGTGCAGGCATGGTGCTCCCAGCACTGCTCTGCAGTGTGAGCCTGGTGGGAAATGCTTGGAGAGCATGAAGACAGGCTGGGTGAGGAGAGCTTTGCACAAAGCAGGCTCTACAGCTGAGGGGCCAGGCTTGGGGGAGCTGGCAGGGGAAAGCAGCCTGTGATCACCCTGCTAACCTGAGAACCAGTGGCTGCTCCGAGGTGCCCCCAGTTCCTGCCTCTGTAAGTGTCAGAGAAAAGAGCTGCATGGCTGCGCATGCGGCTCTGGCCAGAGAGCATCTGGGGTCAAGCCCTGCAGCCAGCATTAACCCAGGCACGAGCCTCTTCTGACCAACAACAGCTTTGGCAGGGGAGAACAAGACACATGCCCTCCAGCATGTTTCCAGCTGATCTCTGCAGGCCCAGCAGGGGCGGCGGGCAGCTGGCGCTGTCACCGGCACAGTTGGCCAGGCATCTGGAGCAGCAGGTGTGGGCTGCTGCTAACATCTTATACAGGTCACGAACGGTGCCTCTACTCACAGGAAACACTGGGAGATGCTCCCTAGCTAGGTAGAAGCGGAGGGGTCAGCATGGATCTAGACAGTTGCCACCTACAGCCACTCTGCAATGCAGCAGCTACATGGCACCAGCCAGGCCCAGAACCTGGGATCCCCAGGCCAGTTGAAGGAGAAGGGGGACGTCCTGGCCACTACATAGGGTGGGAGGGAAAAGGGATGTGGTGCAGGTGGCATGGCATGGGGAAGAGGGACAGAGGGGTGCTGTGGGGGGATGGTAGGACATGGGAATATTGCAGGGACTAGGAAGTCATGAGGGAACCCCGGGGGCATGGTGGGTGACAGGCAGGCTCAGGGAGGCTGTGGGGATATGATGGGGACAGGAAGACACAGGGAGGCGAATTGAATAGGAGGAGGTGGGCGATGGGTAGCCATGACTGGGCAGGGCGGGTAGCATGGTCCTGGCACTGGCTGTATCCTGCATTCCTTCCATTGAAGGTCACCCAGCCCCATGAAGGTCACCAGGGCACAACCCCACCCTTGATCACTGTAGATCAAAGTCCCCCTCCCCAGCCTCTTGCTGTTCCCTGACCTCTAGTAACCCCCCACCCCCTGTCCCACTGCTGTGCCGTGCAGCCAGGACACCCAGGGCAATGCTGCGCAGGGGCCACTCACAGACTGTAGCTCATTCTCCTCACAGAAAGGGCTGTTGTTCCCCTCAGACTGGCTGCGGGGCAAGGAGGCCAGGCGCGGTGCGGACAGCTGCCAGCTGCCAGAGAGCAGAGGAGCCCATTAGCACTTGGACAGTCCAGGAGGAGGCTGCGCACCCCAGGTCCCACAGCCTCCCTAGAAAGTGCACTGCCCACACGCATGGAGCCAAGGTCCTGGCCCCGGTGGGGTTCCTGCCCCACCCCAGCTTGCAAGCCAGCAGGGACCTGCCTAGCTACCCCCATGGAAGAGCCCTGGCTCTGCAGCCTCCATTCACCCTGCTCCCTCCAACCCAGTGGGGGACAGCACCCTCCCCTTCCCTCCCCCTGCACCAAAGGGCACCATCATGGGGCTGGGATCTCCCAAGGAATATAGCCCCACTGCATGCACCAACACCACCCCTTCCTCTTCCCTGATCTCTGCACCAACACCGTCCCCAATCCCTGCATCAATGCCTGCACTGCCCCTCCCCCATCCCTGCACCAAGGCCACCCCCACACTTCCCCCACTCCCTGCACCAAAGCCACTCTCTTCCCTCCCACTCCTCTTGTACCAATGCCACCCTACACCAATGCTGCTCTGTCACCTCCCCCTCCCCCTCCCCCTGCACCAACACCTCTGCTCCCAGCACCAACACCACTCCCTCCCTTCTCCCTATCTCTGCACCAATACTGCGCCCACCCGCCCCCAACTACTACACCAATGCCTCCTGCTCCCCAGTCCTGGCACCAACACCTCCCCCTTACTGACACCCTAATCCCCGTGCCAACACCCTGTACCCTGAGTCCATCCACCTCCCCCCAGTCCCTGCACTCAAACCTTCCTACATAGGCTCAGCCTATCCATTTCCAGTGGGGGTCTGGCTCGCCCACTCTCCCCCCACAAGCCCCAGGCCTGACTTGCCCACACGCACCTTATTCACTGTGTTGGAGCACCAACCAGGGGCTTTTAGGTGACCAGTCTACTGGAGCTGTGGCCTCGCAGCCCTGCCCCTCTACCTGGGGGTCGTGCTGTGCCAGGGTGATGGTGCTGAGGTCTCCTACGGGCTGGTGGCTGTTATTCAGTGGCTCAGCGATGGAGGAGGAACTCCATGCACGGCCCTGGGACCCTCTCACCTGGGGTGCAGGACTGTGTCCATTCCCCTAGACAGGGCTCCCTGTTCCTGCCTGCAGCACTGCAGATGGCAGGCTCCCTGGGAGCAGCAAGAAGCAGGATGCACATTTTTCAGCATCTTAGCAACCCCGCCACTACCTCCCCCCCCCCCCCCCCCCCCAGCCCTCACATAGCAAGAGGCCAGAAGAGAAGGCCACTCTGGGCAGGGCTGGAGAGCAGATGCTGGCGCTGGAGCCGTGACATCTGGGGACCACATGGAGCATCCATTACATTCCCTAGCGCCAGCAGACTGGATCCCCAGCTTCTCCTTCTCCAGGCTCCTCTGGCCAGCCTGCAAAGCAGGAGGGAGTGGGAAGGAGCCAAGGCAGCTGGGATGAAGAAGCAGGGTGAGGGATGGGTGAGAAGCTCTGTGGTCCAGAAGGAGTCACTGCAGGACCAGCCTGGGCCCTGCCCCTACTGCCCCTGGAGCTCCCTGCCCTTCCCCAGTGCCCAGGCCCAGTGCTCTGACTCCACCTTCAGATTCAAACCCCAGCTGAGGGTTTTGCTTTCTATGCTAACCGGTGTGATCAGCTAGGAGCCCTGGTCCGGGCCCATGCGAGTCCTGCTACATGTGTCTCACCCTGACTGGAGGCCCCTGGCTCTTGATACAAGAGGTGAGGGGGAGCCCTGCCATGATCCAAGGTAGTCCCTGCAGCCTGCACTCAGCTCAGAGGGGGAAGCCTTTTTCTGCAGCCCAGGGGTGGGGACATGTCAGTTCCCCAAGAGGGAATAGGGCTCTCTTCTGCCTGGGCTGCTGGCTCGCACTGGTTCCCATCCATCTGCTCTCCTGTCACATCCCCATCTCTCTGATTAGTTTAATGAGGATAATGATTCACACCTGGGCAATTCAAACTTGCTAACAATAACAATTTTAATTAGTTTCCACTACAAATCTGAAATGTCATCATTAACATTTTAAATGCCTTTAACTGGCAGTTCCTTGCAAAGCAGAGCCACGGATGGGCCTAGAGGGCAGGGAGTGGAAACTGGTGAGGGTAGGCTGGGGTCAAGGGAGAGGTGGGTCAACTGAGAGGCAGGGGAGATTGGAATAGGACGGGGAAGGTGATGAAATGGGGGCAGGCAGATGGGCCAGCCGAGAAGAGGAAACAGAACCTCTACCATGTTCCATAGCTTTGAAAGCCCCTCTCCTTGTGTCCCCCATAGCTCCCTCCCACCATTTTAAACCAAGCAGATTGGCAGGAAGGGGAAATAGCTGTCGGACAGGTTGCCTGGGGCATAGGGTGCCCCAGCGAGGAGTAGCCCAGGAAGGCAGGGCTTGTCTGAGGCACAGTGTGCTTGTCAGAAGTTCCAGAGTGAGTGGACCAGCTGTGAGCTTGGCTCGTATTGGCTCTTTCCACATCACTCGCAGATCGATAATCATCCAGGCGAGCTGAGCACACCATGCTGTCATCAGGGGACAGAGCCATAGGCCCTCGGGCAGCTAGACATGTTTGGTGGAAGCTGGTTACATTTCACACAGCTCTCCCAGGACCTTTTACTGCTACACTAGGCTGCAGTCAAGAGGCAGGTTGCAGTGTGAATGCAGGGCCATCAGGAACACTGGGAACCAGAAACACATAGACACGCTCAGTGATAGAGACACACACACACAGGCACACTCACTGATACAGACACACGGGCACACTCATTGATAGACACACACCCAGAGGCACAAACACAGCTGCAGAGATGTGTGCACAGAGGCATATGAATACGCACATGCACATTAATATGCATGTGCACATACATGCATGCATGCATGCAGACTGAGCAGTTTTGCGTCTCATGAGAAAGCCCTAGTGGCCAGTGGCAAAGGACCCCCGGAGACAGGGAAAGGCTTTTCGTCACTAAAGGTTGGCTAAGACCTTCCTTCTTTGTAGAGAAAGTTCTGTGGGGTAGTCGTGTACGTCTAGTTCAGCAAAATAAACAAGGGGTACATCCACACTGACGCCTTAGGTCGACTTAAGGACAGTTAAGTCGACCTACAGACCACTGCGGACCCCCTCTCCTGGCAAATATTACCCCTCCCCCAAATTTCTCCATCGCCCATCCAGGGGTCAACCACTTACCTTCAGGGTTGCGAATGTAGTAACTGGTTGGAAATTTACATTGAAATTGAAAGATGCCTACACACTTTAAAAGCCTATAGAACACATGATAAAATACTTGTGCCTGAAAAAGCATCAAAGGTTTGAAAAGTAGGAACAAAGACGAGCTTCCTCGCACAGCTGTTGTTTTTATGACAGTGTCTGCACATTCATTTCAGGGATGTTGGCCGACCTAATCATTTCCTGGGAAGATTTGTCAGCAAGGTGGGAAGGTGCAGCACTCGCTGAGCAAGGGTTTCCATGCCAGATCCCATTGGGAGAAAGAATGGGAGTGGGGGACAGGTGTTTTGCTTGGTGGTGGGGGCTCTACCTAAGAGTCACAGGCACTGTGTGACCTGCCCCTTCCCCTATTTAAAGATAGAGCTGAGTAGGCTCCATAGAGTCTTTTGGATTTTAAGTGAACTGTAGAGCTGAAATCCCTGGTAAGTGCTTAGATCTGCTGTGGAACAGTGTTTCTGTGAGATAGGGAGGCTGCCCAGCCTGCACTAGCAGTGAGAATCCCCCACGGAGAGCTGAAATCTCTGAGATCTGGGTGCAGCCTCAAGAGACTGATTCACAAAGGCCACAATGGCAGATGAAAACAGAAGGTGACAGTGTTGCAGAGCCATCAGCCATGGCGCAACAAACAACAGCAGCCAGAGTGAGGGTCAGGGGCATTGCTGTCCCCAAAAATGTTCGGGGCACAGAGCTCCCATGTGCTGGTTCTGGGCCCGATCCGGCCTACTGGCCCCAGCCCGATCCAGCCCACCAACCTCAGCCCGATCTGTCCCCTGGACCTGATCTGGCTTGCTGGTCCCGTGCTGGCTCATGGGCCCAAGTCACTGCCAGGCGCCAGCTGCACTGCTCGGGCTCGGTGGGACTTGAGGCACTGGACTGGGACACTTGGGGCCTGTGCTCCTTGTGCTCAGTGCCAGTGATGCCCTTATCAAGGGTAGGAGGTGAACTCATGTGAAAGCACCTCAGTACTCTGGGTCTCCATTGCCCAAGGACATGAGTACAAGTGGGTGTGGTGGAGAGAGAAGGGAGGGGCACGTTACAGGAACATTGTTTGTTAGACTATGTTTCAGTGACTTGCTCCAGTATGCTAGACTTGTGACTGGAAAACATATAAATATGGTTGAGCAAAACAAACAAGGAGTCCTGTGGCACTTTTAAATACTAGCAAATGTATTTATCGCATGAGCTTTTGTGGGTAGAATCCCATTTCATCAGATGCATGAAATGGAGGGTACAGTATGAAAGGGGCTGTAGAAATGCAGAGAAGGGTAAGTCACAAGGTCGGTTCAGAATTTTTTCAACTGAAAAGAAAAAGCTGATCTTGTGACTTACCCTACTTTGCATACATGCATCCCCTTTCTTAATGTAACCTCCATTTCATTCATCCAATGAAGTGGGATTCTACCCATGAAAGCTTATGTGATTAAACAAACTTGTTAATCTTTAAAAGTGCCACAGGACTCTTTGTTTGTTTTGGATATATATATATATATATATATTTGCCAAGGTTTTTAATCTCACATCATCGCTACTTTGAGAGCTCGTTATCTTGGGGAATTTCTGTTCTAAACATTTTAATTATTATATTATGATTAATTTTTACATGAGAACACAAGATTGACAAACTGAGTTGGACCCGTAGTCCATCTAGCCCAGGGTCCTGTCTTCCAAGAGTGGCCAATTCCAGGTGCTTCAGAGGGAATGAACAGAACAGGCCACCACTGAGTGATCATTCCCTGTCATCCACTGCCAACTTCAGGCAAACAGAGGCAAGTGATACTCACCACATGGTGTTGCATCCCCAACAAACCTGGCCAATGACCACTGATGGAGCTATCTTCCTGAATTTAGCTAGTTCTTTTTTGAACCTTGTTACAGTCTTGGCCTTCACACATCCTGGGAAGGAGTTCCACGGGTTAGTTGTGCATTGTGTGAAGAAATACTTCCTCTTATTTGTTTTAAACCTGCTGCCGATTCATTTCATTGGGTGACCCCCTAGTTCTTGTGTTATGTGTAAGAGTAAATAACACTTCCTTATTCACTTTCTCCACAACATTCATGATCTTATAGACTTCTATCAGATTCATGTCCCTCCTTAGTCATCTTTTTTTCTGAGATGAACTGTCACAATCTTTTAAATCTCTCCTCATATGGAAGCTGTTCCAGAACCTAATAATTTTAGCTACTCTTTGTTGTACCATTTCCAACTCCAACATATTTTTGAGATGGAGCAACCAGAACTGCACACTGCACTCAAGACATGTGTGTACCATGGATCTATATAGTAGAAGTGGAGGAGCTTAGTTTGCCAGACTGAGCAGCAAAGCCAGTGTTCGCAAACTACGTGAAAAGGTCTGAACTGCATCGCCATGCAGAAAGCCTTATAAGCCAGTCACTGTCAAAGCCAATTTTAGAAGTACTTAATGAGGCTGTTAAGAATCCTGGAGACACAACACAGTTTATGTAAACAAACATGGCTGCCACATCAAACTTTCTATTTAAGAAAGAGATACCGCATAGTACAAACTGAAGGCCAATGTTAAGTGTCCTGTCACATGTTAACCCTGTAGTAGGACACTGGTTCCAAACAAGACCAGCAAATGCTCACTACCTTTCTGGAAGAAACTCAACTGATTGGTTAGAAGAATGCGGTGCAATGGTGCAATAGTGAAAGACTCAGCAGTAGAAAAAGTGAAGGACTCTCTCACCACATTAAGAAAATGGGCATCCGTGGCTGATGAATGTACTGATGCAAATGGGCATCGAATATTAAGTCACTGTGTACATTATCTAGATGACAGTGGTGGGCCAATAGATGCAGTTTAGATGTGCTGGTTATAGAAGACGCATTGGCTGCATCTGTGATAACCCACATTTTAGAAGAGTTAAATGCTTGTAAATTGAGCCTCAGAGGGATGGCTGCTAGTCTGTTGGAACTGCAAACACACAAGCTTTGCTCAGAGAAAAGTGGACCTCAATCTCTCCTATAAACACTGCGGAGGCCACCGACTCCAGCCAGCACAAGTATTAGCTGCAGACCCTTCAAAAGACAGACATTTAATGTCCTTATACTCTTTTTTCAGCAAGAGTGAAAATAGACTGAATGTCTTGGAGAAAACAGAAGATACACTGGGACACTGGCTCTCTCATGAGCAATCCTGGGCTGTTGTCTTAAAATTACTTCAACTGGTTTTGGAAAGTATCTACTGCAATGGAATGATCTAAGTAGTGGTGGACTGGTGGACTGCTTTTGCTACAATTTCAGAGAAAATTCTTGCCATTCTCTCTCTTTTAACTCTACTGTTGGAACCAATTGTGTCATTAAACAATGCCATACAGACATCTGCTCCAACAGCAGTAGATCTTTGTCCAGCAATGGAAGCTAAACTTGGATCAATCAGAGATATATCCATTGAAAACGTACTGGAAGAAGCAAAGACTTTAGTCTGGAGGCTGACTAATGAAGGCACTTATATTGAATCCTCAAGTGAAGAGGGCAAGAACTGTATGTTAAGCTGGCTGAAAAAGTGCACAGACTTGATTCTTACAAATCTATAACAGCAAGTTCTGGATTTCACTCAATCTCTGCATAGCTTTTACAGATGCCCAAAACACCAACTCAGTGGAGTGAGGCACCACCAACAATGGAGCTGTTATGTGATCAGGACACAATAGAGAATTTAAACACAGAGTGGAACATCATACAATGAATGAATAATTTTGCCTTTCTACACAATCATTGGCTATGTCTACACTTGAAAAGTTAAGTCGACTTAAAGTGAACCTTATTAAGTCTACTTAACAGAAGTCGACTTAACTTTTCTAGTGTAGATGTGGCCCCTTTTCGACCTTATTAAGTTGACTTAACATTTTAAGTCGACTTAAAAAGGTCCACTTAGGCACTACTCCTTGTCTGCCTTAAGTTGATTTAATAAAGTCGACTTAAGCGCTAGTTCGAATTAAAATGGGGTGTTATTAATTCGAACTAACTTTTCCTTAATTCGACTTAAGGAGCATCTTAAGTCGAATTAAGGAAAGTCCAGTGTAGACGCAGAGTAAATTAAGTCGATTTAAGCCTGCTTAAGTCGACTTAATTTATAAGTTTAGACGCACCCAGTGTGCTATGTTTCCTGGGATGAAAGAAGTAGGAATTCATCTCTTGCTACTCTCAGTTGCAACTACTACAGCCAAACATTCTTGTTGCTCATTAAGTAGAATTTTGTGTTCCAAATGAAGTCACCTTCTGCCATGATCATGAAGGACTGGAAGCACCAGACACACGGGAAACCACCCAAGATGAATGAACTGCATTCCAGAAGTCTGCTAACTGAGCTGTGCAAAATTACAACAAGAAACTAAAAAGGCAGTAAATGACGTGCTTCACAGTAGGCTTGAGTCAACAGATTTAGTTTTTTGCCAGGGTGAAACACAGCCCACCTGAAGCCTCATGGTCTCACCCTTCTTGCCCCCCATCACCTCCCCAAATTTGAAATCTCCCCTGATTTCAACTCATGGGGAAAACATTGCTCCCTCCTGAGCTCCCCCTGCAGCACAGCCCCCCCTAGCCCATGGTGAGACATTGAGATCAGCAGAGACAGCCTAGGGAAAGCATGCCCCACTAAGCCCGGACTCACTGCCTGCAGCATCTTGCAGATATTCCCAGGAAAGCTACCTGTTCCAGTTCTGCTTTGTTAATGAAATCTGACTAGGGAGACAAAGGGGAAAGCCAGTCCCATGCAGGCCCAGACTGAGGCCTTGTACACACGATCAGATTATCGCGCATTAAAGCTCATTAC
>ML686217.1:914030-934348 GCA_007922175.1 Pelusios castaneus
ATAGGGGGCTGGCTGTGGGCAGTGCATGGTGGGACAGGTGCCCACCATGCACTGCTCTTCTTTCGTAAAGGAGCATTCCAAGGGTGAATGCTCCTTTGAGAAACAAAGTGCACGTGTGCATGCGAAAAAGCGCTATATTTATAGCGCTTTACTTGTCCCGCAATAACTTATTGCGGGACAAGTATGCTCGTGTGTACATAGCCACAGGCATGTGAAAGGATGAGGGGTGGAGTCAGCAGAGTGGCGCTGAGGGGCAGAGACAGCCCCTCCAAGGGCAAGGGCCAGGAACAGAGATCACACTTTCCTGGGAGCCTGGAGCAAGAGAGGCTAAGGCCGCTCCCTCCCAAGCAGCAGAGAGGGTCTGGGGACTGTGGCTGCTGGCCCCTTGCAGGGCTGGCCCAAGAGTTTTTGGCGCCCCCTCTCCCACATGTTATAAGCGATAACATATGTAAAAAAATCACTTCCATCTAATTGGTGCCCCTCAAAGCCTGGCACCCTAGGCGACCACCTAGTTCACCTATATGGTTGGGCCATCCCTGGTCCCTTGGCTGCCCTGGCGCCATGTGGGTCACAGCCTGCAGAGGCAGAGAGATGGGACTCAGAACCCCCAGCAGAGTCTCTGACTCAGCCCTTCAGTGTTTTCGCCACTGGCCTCCCATATTCTCTCCGAGCATGGGGAGCGAGGAAACAGGGTGAGAGCCACACAGAGCTCTGTGCTCATACCAGTGGTTATAGCTGGAGGCAAGGGGAGGATTGGCAACACAGGCGCTCTCAGCCATGCGAAGTGTGATAGGCAGTTGGTTGACGTCTTGATCTGGCTGGTCTCCCTCCCCATTCCTGGCCTTTAACATCACATCCTGGCCACGCTCTGAATTCCTCTCCAGAACCAGCCACAGTTCCTCTAACAAAGGGGCTCCTTATTCACACGCAAAGCAGCAGCGAAAGGGGGAGGGGAGCTGGGCTCAGGGAAAGGATGTCACCATTATCCCAAAAACTAGTATTAACAGCCAGGCAATCCCTACAGTTTAAGGCCAGAAGAGACTTCAGCTGGCATGTAAGGGTTTATCTTGAAAGGATCCAAACATGTAAGCTATGGCAATGCTCTCGCAGCACACTAAACAGCCTTAACTCTGCCCTGGACATGCCACACAGCCGCTTAGCGCATGTTAGTGCTTGTGGACCCCAGTGCGGATTAAACCACCTTTTAAAGATCTTTGATTTTTTTAATCATGATTGTCCCTCAGGTCATCACTATGGGACAGAGTTCAGATGGTATGGGTGCATTTCTGCTCATTAACCTGAGTAGGTTTCATTTCAATTTACCCTTAACTCTGATGTTCCTGTGATCATGATGATTGTTTCTTGCAGCCCTGTAATGGTCTTAGCCCTGCATTGCTGTTATATGCTCTCTACTTTCCATGCAGCCAAACTTCCCATAAAAAATGGATGGCACGTTTCTCCCAGGAATGGTAACCAAGAGTATGCTCCCGAGGACTATTGTGAAGAAGCTGAATCAATGAAGGTCTGTAGAACCAACCTGAAGAGTTCATGTTAGCTTTTAGGGCCCATTGTCCCTCTGCTGTCTCCGAGTAGCCAGTGGGGACAGGCCACTCATGGTTCATCGTCGCCTCCGCGTGGCCAGAGCAATGGAAGACAGCTGGGCTCCACACCTGCTTCCTCTGGCTGCCAAACTCCCTGTTGCCCTTCTCACATATACACCCTGGTTTGACCATCCTTCCTGGTCTCTACATTGCACAGTACACGTGCCCACCATGCGCACACATGCCCACCACACACACATGCACAGGCTTCTGGCCCCCTGGCATCCTGCTGTGTTCATGATGAGCGTGATGCCAAGATGCTCATAGTGGGCAGGGAGCCCTCCCATGCTGGCAGTAGACAGAGAGGAGCTCCGTGAAGGGTGAGTGAATGCTGCAGTGGTCATCTTTGCTCAGGACACACCATGGATTCAGCAGGTGGCAGCCATTTTGAAAGAGGGCAATGCTTTTTGGCAGCCCGCCTGGCTGCTTACTCCTCCACCACCCTCCTGGCTGCCCCTGACCTGGGAATGGGGTGGGAGAAGGGCCCTGGAGCTGTAAGAGAAGCACAGTTGCAGGGGGAGTCAGATGAATTAGACTGGGGGCTGCGGAGAAGTAGCGAGGGCAGACCTGCCTTGCTGGATAAACCTGGGAGAACTGGTGAGGTTGATTGTCAACCCCACATCGGAGGAAGGGAAGGAGGGTCAAGTATCAAAATCCAGGGCAAAACCACAGGCTCATCTTTATAAACCTCTTCTGATTTTGGAGCCAGTGATGAAGCGAAAGGCCACATGGAGAAATCTATGGCCAACAGTGTTAAGGACTATAAGAAGGAGTCTTTTAAGTATATCAGGCGGGGAGGGAGGATTTCCTAACAATAACATTTGTCCATTACTAGATATAAATGGTACAGTTGTGAATAATAATGATGAAAAAGCATCTGTTCAGTGAATATTGCTGTTCCGTGTTTGGGGGAAAAAATAGGTGATATAGCCATATGCTATGATAACCTTGTTTCCATTCTACTAACATCTCTGGAGGATGTTAAATAAACAGCTGTTATTAAAGTAAGACATGTTTAAATCAGCAAGTCTGGTAATTTGCATCCAAGAGTTTTACAAGAGCTGACTGAGGAGCTCTCTGGACCATTAATGTTGATTTTCCATACCCCTTGGAACATGGAAAATTCCAGAAGACTGGAAAAAAGCTAATGGTGTGCCAGTATTTAAAAAGGATAAATGGAACAACTTGGGTAATAATAGGCCTGCCACTTGATATTGATCCTGGGCAAAATAATGGAACAAACAATACTAATTTGATTAATAAAGAATTAAAGAAAGGTAACATAATTAATGTCAGTTTTCATGGGTTTATGGAAAAAATTTTTTTTTGATGAGATTACAAATGCGGTATTAACTTTGAAGCAATAGTGCTGTAAGTGTTGGACTTGGTACCAAAGGACATTTTGATTAAAAAACTGGAATGATACAAAATCAACATGGCACACAAGTAGCATAACCTACATAGCATTCATCACCATTCATTTCTGACAGCTCGGTTTCCGGTTTAGGGGTCCTGGCAGACATTTGATATCTGTTTTATATCGTGATTGGGCGGGTCTATGCTGGCGGCATTTTGATAACCATTTTATATCGAGATTAGTCAGATCTGTGTTTGTGTGTGTGTGTAGTGCTTGTGCTTGGACACATGAGCCAGGGCTTGGGTCTCGGGCCAAGAGAGAGGTCGGGGGGCCATCGGCTCTTTTGAGGAGAAATGGAGGAAAGCTGGGCTTTAGAGAGAGGAAAATGTGCTTGGACACATGAGATGGGGCTTGGACTTCAGGCACAAAGGCTATGTCTACACTTGGCCAAATAAGTCGACTTAGCATGTCTACACTCAAAAATTAAGTCGACTTAAAGGGGACCCTGCCAAATCAACTTAGAGTGTCCACACTGGACGCCTAAATCGACTTGTAGGGGCTAGTTGGACCTGGGACTGGTCCACGGTGGCAGTGGGGCACCCCTTGCCAAGTACCAGGAGGCTCAGCATTTGCCCCATTGTACATGGGTACAATGGGGGCTGAGCAGGACAGGGACACTGGCAGGGCATAGGAGCAGGGTGGGTAGGACTCTGTCCTTCCCTGTGGGGGGGCACATCAGGATCTGCCTATGCTAGCCACCCTGGCAGGGAGGGCAGTGGGGGAGCCCTGGAGCCCTTTAAGTCGACTTAATGTCGATTTAGGGCTAATCTGCATCTACACTGGCTAAGTCGACTTAATAAAGTCGACTTAGCCAATAAAGTCGACTTTAAAGTCGGTTTTATAAAATTGACTTTAATTTTCCTTAAGTTGACTTAAGCTGCTGCTTAAGTCGACTTAAGGAAAGTGTAGTGTAGACGCAGATTAAATTAAATCAATTTAAGCAAGCTTAAGTCGACTTAATTTGTAAGTGTAGACGCATCCAGAGAGAGGCTGGGGTGTCATTGGCCATTTTGAGTGGTTGAGGAAAAATGGAGGAAAGCTGGGATTGAGAGAGAGGAAAAGGGCCTGAGGTAAAAGTCAGTGTGTGAGAGAGTAAAGGGGATTGGAGTAAAGGCTGAGAGAGTAAAGATGGAGGGAGTAATGGCTGAGAGAGTAAAAGGTGAAGGGAGCGAAGGCTGAGAGAGTAAAGGGGTATGCAGAGAGAAAGGAGCGAAGGCTGCGGAGGAGCTGTTACCAGGTCGGTGGCCGGAAGGGAACAGAGAGCCGGACTGCGGGCGACGTGCCTTAAGATCAAATCCCTCTTCTCTGCTGAGCCAATAAGGAGGCAGCTAAAAAAAAGACAGCCGTTTTTAAAATGAAGGACAAGCTGGACAGAGCTAAAGGTTTGGGTCTGTAATGAGGGTTCGGTTGGAATCAAGTAGTATGCAAAAAGGAATTCAATGAGCTGTGAGAGGGGACTAGTTTGATACAGATGCTAATGATTATAGACAAGCAAAGGCTAGAAAAGAAGCTTGAATGGCCTAGTCACAGCTAAGAAGAGCAGAAGAGCTACAGCTAAGAAGAGAAGAAAAGGGTGAAAAATGTGATGAAAAATGAAAAAAAGATGGTGTAGCTGGAAAAAGCTGTGAGAGGACCAGTTTGATACAGCTGTAGCCCAAGGTTCAGAGTGCTTCAACAGCAGCAGTAGGAACTACAAGTTCTGGACTACAAACTGCGGTGTGTTGGGAGTACTTCCTGGGTCTTGCCAGGAAGTATCTCCTACCCTCCCCAGCAGGGAGTGTCTGCATGGACTGAAGCTGGGAGCATGTGGCAGACAAGCAGGGAGGAGGCCGATGGATTGTAATGCTGCTGTTATGTCTCTTTCAGGTAGGACCAAAAGGGGCTTAAAGAGCACCTGAGAAGAATTGAAATGAGGCCAAAGGACAATGCGGGCTTGTTTGTTTTGGGGTTCAGTTGTTGTGGGAGTTAGGATCGGTTTGTACGGGGGGTTTCATTATACAAAAGCATCTCCTACCCACCCCAGCAGGGAGTATCTGCATGGACTGAAGCTGGGAGCATGTGGCAGACAAGCAGGGAGGAGGCCGATGGATTGTAATACTGCTGTTATGTCTCTTGCAGAATAAAACCGTGTTCCTGGGGAATTGGTCTGAGTGGGTCTGGTCTGAGTAAACACACACAAACACAACACAGAGCACACAGAGGAGCCCCAGGCCTAGTTTCCCTAACCTGTGTAAAAGGCCACCAGGGCAGACTTCCCCTATCTTGAACACCCTCATGCTGGGCCAGTAGGCAGGAGGGGCTACGTTTTTTACTAATTGGTGCCATGACTCTGTGACAGGCTGCTCCCCAAATCCAGTCTGGTGTGCTGCTATGACCGCTTGAACCCCGCTCCTGAACCCCAATTCACCCCGCTCTGCTGGGTGACCACTCACTCCTGAGTCAGTCCACACCAGCCACCAGCGTGTAATTGGTCCCAGGCAGTGGATGTAAATCCACTAGCCACGCAGGCGTTGGTCCCCAAGCAAGCACACCCAGCCCCAGACTCTACCCTGGGAGCCACTGCCTTACAGGGATTGGGACCCACTCCCAATCACCTCAGTCTCAAGTCCGTCCACTTAACAAAGAAGTGGATTGTGCCCAGCCTCCCACACCCGCACCCTCTAAAGACCACACAGCTTTAGGTAAAACAACTACTAGTTTATTGATCAGAGTCTGATTTCAAGTGAGAATATGGCCAATCAAGGCAGCAACATGTTATAAATGAGTCAGGAGTGACCACTACCAAATAAAAGGCATAAACCGCGTACTACTCTAATATCTCTACTTAAACTGACCTCAGAGTCCAAGATTATGCACGTAGGGTTCGTCTGTTTGATGTTTTGCAGCCATTCTCTGCCTGTTCTCAGGCAGGGCCCCGATCTTGCTTGAAGTTGGTTGCAGGATGGTGTCTTCTCAGGCTGAAAGCCTGCAGCTTCTCTCCCCTCACAGTCTCTGTGTCTTTGTTTTAACCAACTGCTGACAGCCCCTCCCCATCACTGTCCTGTTCTCTTCACTCCTACCTGAGCAGGGGAGGGCATTAGCATTCCCTTTGATGTGTAAATCTTCAGCCATTGTGCTAGAGACAGCCCTGAGAGTCTGAACCCTGTAACATGCTTCACATCTATACATACATGTCGCAGCAGGGAACATGGCACCCTGATAATCACGTGGCACATGTTCTGAGCATTCACAGAGGAACCTGGTATAGCGTAATTGTCATCAAATAACACAATTACACTGCAAAACTGAACAGAAAGATTATACAGGTCACGCCCAAGGGCTGCACAGATGTGCATCCCGTCACAGACTCGGATAGGGGAAATTTAATTTTTTGCACACAGAGAAGGGAAGCTCCCACTCAAGGGAACCAGGAAAGCATGGATTCACAGTTTGGAGCCATGGGGGGTTGGCCTGGCCCTGGTTTGGAGTCAGTGAAAGTAGAGACTCCCAATAGATGTTGTAGCCAGGAGAATCCTGCCATTAGGGGTGAAAGTATTGGGGAGGAAATCTTAGGGAGAAACACAGTAATGCCTCCCTGTACAATACCAGAGCCATTCAATTATCTCTCTGAACAGCACCAGATCCGTGGGGTTCCTCTGTTCAGTGGCAGTACAGATTGCAGAGTAGATATAGAGGACTGGATAAAGGATATACAGTACCTTCTAGCAGCCACTGGTATTCCTGAGCCTTTGAAGTTCCCAACTCTTGTGAGATACCTAAGTGGGGGGGCTCGAAAATTAGTCCTTAATCTGCCACCTCAGGAGCAGAGTTTAGCCTGAGCGGTTGAAGAACTGAGAGCAGAGTATAGTGACTGCCACTCCTCACTGGATCCCATGGCAGACTTTTGTGAGATGGCAACGCCCTAGAGAGACAGCCTCATCCTATGCCATCAAGCTGGAGGCCCTACTGCGGGTGGTTGAGGAGAAGCTCAGAGGAGACCATCTTTTCCCTGACCGGGACTATAAATTGACACCGCAGTTCATGCGGGGCATCTGGGAGCGAGAAGTGCGGAACAGGTTGGCGCCTATGCAGCCTCGCTACATGACATTCCAACAGCTGCAAAGAGAACTGCGTCAGCTGGCCCAGGAGAGGAATGTAGAAAGCAAAATACCAGCCTAGGGGATAAACACCATGCAACAAACTGCCTTGTCAGATGGCACTGTGCAAAATACTGCTGAGGCACTGCCACCCAGCAGTACCCCCAATCATGTGATGCTAGAGACAGTGAAGGGCTTAACTGGGCTGGTTCAAGAACTGAGCGTCCTCCAGAGACAGAGTCATGAGAGAATGGGACTACTGGAGGCACAGGTACTGCCGCAGCAGGGTGCAGTAGCACGGAAGACACCCCAAAATTCCAGATGGGAAAGTGGTCAACATACTTCTGGTGCTAGTGTCTATGGTGCCAGAGGCCGTTTCATATGCCACTGTTGTGGGCAGGAAGGTCACATAGCCCGGGCTTGCCGTCAATCTCCCAAGTCCCACCCCATGGGTCCAGGGCAAGTTGAGTCTCCCTCCTCTTCTTTAAACTGTTAAAGCCTGACACCGAGGGGGAGGTGAAGGGCGTAAAGCTGGTTAAAAGTCCCCCTGCAGCATCAGTATGCACGACCTCTCAGTGTACCCCACCAGTCCTACCCTGGCCTCCTGGACTCGTGGGGCCCTTGAACAAGGAAATTGTGGAGGTGAATGGTATCCTGTGCAAGGTTCTAATTGATTCAGGGTCTCAGGTCACAATCATCACGGAGGACTTCTGGAGGAACCACCCTACCCTGTGCAGATTACACCCCATGCCTGTAGATATCCTAATAGAGGGCGCCGGGGGCCAAGGGGAGCAATGTAAATGTCATGGAGCAATCAAAATAGATTAATCTTTTCTTGGCCAGATCTACAAAGGAGTCCCTGTCCTTGTGGTGCCTGGGATGAAGTATGGCCAGGAAGTCCCCTTGTTGTTAGGGACGATTGTAATCCGTTCCAGCTGGGAGAATTTAGCTAACCAGTGGGCAAACCAGTTCCCAGCCTGTCTGAAAGGGAAGTCACGAGCCTGTTATACAGCCTATAAGCAAGTGATCTCTGACAAAGACAGGCCATCCTTAAGATATGCTGTCAAGTGTCCAATCTGGTTGAGAGCTGGAGAAGTATCCGTGCAGGCCCCCTGTGGTATAGGGTGGGGACCATACACTGCTCTGATAGAACTGGACATTAAGGCTCACCTACCAGAAGGTCTGAGGGTGGAGGAAGGCATAACAGATGTTGAACAAGGGAAAACATATCTATCTGCAGAATGTAGGGCTAACAAGAGTTGCAATTAAGAGGAACCAGCCACTAGCCACAGCCTCAGTAGTCTACAGCATGGCCAGTGTAAGCAGCAACTTAAAGTATTCCCCGGGACAAGAACAGAGCAAAGTGACCTGGACTGATGCCGCTATGCCGGAAGTGGACCTGAGTAAGGCAGCAGTATAGGACCCAGCTCAACTGAAGATGCTGGAAGAATTGCTGAGGCGGAATGCTGACGTTTTCATAGAATCATAGAATAATAGGGTTGGAAGGGACCTCACGAGGTCATCTAGTCCAACCCCCTGCTAAAAAGCAGGACCACTCCCCCTAAATTATCCCAGCCAGAGTTTTGTCTAACCGAGCCTTAAAAATCTCCAAAGATGAAGATTCTACCACCTCCCTAGATAGCCCATTCCAATGCTTCACCACCCTCCTAGTGAGAAAGTTTTTCCTAATATCCAACCTTGACCTCCCCAGCTGTAATTTGAAACCATTGCTCCTTGTTCTGTCCTCTGTTACCCTGAGAACAGCCTAGCTCCCTCCTCTTTGGAGCAACCCTTCAAGTAGTTGAAGGTTGCTATCAAATCTCCCCTCAGTCTTCTCTTCTGTAGACTAAATAAGCCTAGTTCCTTCAGTCTCTCCTCATAAGTCATGTGCCCCAGCCCCCTAATCATTTTTGTTGCCCTCCGCTGGACTCTTTCTAATTTGTCCACATCCTTTCTGTAGTGGGGAGCCCAAAACTGGACACAGTACTCCAGATGCGGCCTGACCAGTGTCGAATAGAGGGGAATTATCACATCCCTCGATCTGCTGGCAATACTCCTACTGATGCAGCCTAATATGCCATTGGCCTTTTTGGCAACAAGGGCACACTGTTGGCTCATATTCATCTTCCCGTCCACCATAACTCCCAGGTCCTTTTCTACAGCGCTGCTACTTAGCTGATCGGTCCCCAGCCTGTAGCAGTGCATGGGATTTTTCCGTCCTAAGTGCAGGACTTTGCACTTGTCTTTGTTGAACCTCATGAGGTTTCTTTCGGCCCACTGTTCCAATTTGTCCAAGTCTCTCTGGATCCTGTCCCTGCCCTCCAGAGGATCTACCATTCCCCCCAACTTGGTGTCATCCGCAAACTTACTAAGCACGCAGTCTATTCCATCATCAAGATCATTAATGAAGATGTTGAATAGAACCAGCCCCAGGACCGACCCCTGGGGCACTCCACTCGTTACCGGTTGCCAACCAGACATCGAGCCATTGATTCCTACCCGCTGAGCCCGTTGATCTAACCAGTTTTCGATCCACCTTACGGTCCACTCGTCCAACCCATACTTCCTTAACTTGCCGATGAGAATGCTGTGGGAAACCGTATCAAAAGCCTTGCTAAAGTCAAGGTATATCACGTCAACGGCTCTTCCCGCATCCACAAATCCAGTCATCTCATCATAGAAGGAAATCAGGTTGGTCAGGCACGATTTGCCCTTGGTGAATCCATGTTGACTGTTCCTGATCACTCTATTTTCCTCCAAGTGTTTCAGGATGGATTCCTTGAGGACCTGCTCCATGATTTTCCCAGGGATTGAGGTGAGGCTGATCGGTCTGTAGTTCCCCGGATCCTCCTTTTTCCCTTTCTTAAAGATAGGTACTATATTTGCCTTTTTCCAATCCTCTGGGACCACCCCCGTTCGCCACGAGTTCTCAAAGATAATGGCCAGCGGCTCTGCAATCACTTCCCCCAACTCCCTAAGCACCCTCGGATGCAGTTCATCCGGCCCCATGGACTTGTGAACATCCAATTTCATTAAGTGTTCCCTAACCTGACTTTCCATCACCGAGGGCCACTCTCCTCTCCAGTCCGCGTTACCCCGTGTAGTAGCCTGGGAGCTGGCCCGCCCTGTGAAGACTGAAGTAAAAAAAGCATTGAGTACTTCAGCCTTTTCCACATCATCCTCCACGAGGATGCCTGCCCCATTCAGTAAGGGACCTACACCACCTCTGATCCTTTTCTTGTTGCTGATATACTTATAGAACCCCTTTCTGTTATCCTTCACATCTCTTGCTAGCTGCAACTCCAATTGTCCTTTGGCCTTTCTGATTTGATCCCTGCAGTCCCGAGCAATATCTTTATATGCTTCCCTTGTCATCTGTCCAAGCTTCCACTTCTTGTAAGCTTCCCTTTTATGTTTCAGCTCCCCGCAGAGTTCCCTGCTAAGCCACGCTGGTCGCCGTCCACATTTGCTGTTCTTTCTGCACATCGGAATGTTATCTTCCTGTGCCTTTAACAGGGTTTCTTTAAAATACAGCCAGCTGTCTTGGACACCTTTCCCCTTCAGATCAGCTTCCCATGGGACCCTGCCCATCAGCTCCCTAAGGGAGCCAAAATCTGCTTTTCTGAAGTCCAGGGTGTGTGTTCTGCTTCTTTCCTTCCTTCCATTGATCAGGATCCTGAACTCTACCATCTCATGGTCGCTGCTGCCCAGGTTGCCATTTACTTCTACTTCCCCGATCAATTCTTCTCTGTTTGTGAGCTATAGGTCTAGAGGTGCAAGGCCCCTAGTTGGTTCCTCCAGCATTTGTACTAGGAAGTTGTCCTCAATATTCTCCAAAAACTTCCTGGATTGCCTGTGCACTGCTGTATTATCTTCCCAGCAGACATCAGGATAATTGAAGTCCCCCATAAGAACCAGGGCCTGCGACGATCTGGAAACTTCTGTTAGTTGTCCATAGAACGCCTCATCCACCTCCTCTTTCTGGTCTGGTGGTCTGTAGCAGACACCCACCACAACATCCCCCTTGTTGCATTCTCCCCTAAACTTAACCCACAAGCTTTCTACCATCTTGTTTCCACTTTCATAGTGGAGCTCCGAGCAGTCATACAGCTCTTTTACATATAACGCTACTCCTCCCCCCCTTTTTCCCTGCCTGTCCTTCCTGAACAATTTATATCCATCCATGGCAGTGCTCCAGTCATGCAAGTTATCCCACCACGTTTCTGTTATTCCAATTATATCATAGTTCCTTGTCTGTGCCAGTATTACCAATTCTTCCTGCTTATTTCCCAGGCTCCTCGCATTTGTGTACAGGCACCTAAGATACTGGGCCCATTGCCCTACTTTGCCCTGTCGATTCTCCCTCCTGTCGCATCTTCCCCCTTGCAATTTCTCCCGGTGTCCTCCTTCCCCCTCGCCTGAGGTATTATGACTTTATCAGGAAAAAAAACACAATTATTTGACCCCAGCCCCCAGTTCCAACTACCCTCTCTTTTATTCCTGCTGTTACAGCCCCAGCATTCCCCAAGTTCCATCCCTTCCCCCAGGTTTCCCTCAGTTTCACTTACCTGTGGGTCTTGGTCATCTTCCCCCTTCGGACCTAGTTTAAAGCCCTCCTTACCAGGTTAGCCAGTCTGCTTCCAAATATGCTCTTTCCCTTCCTGGATATGTGGAGTCCGTCTCTGCCTAGCAGTCCTTCTTCCTGAAACAGCACCCCATGGTCGAGGAAGCCAAAGCCCTCCTGGTAACACCATCTCCGCAGCCAGGCATTCACCTCCAGGATGCATCTGTCTCTGCTCGGGCCCCTACCCTTGACCGGGAGGATCGAGGAGAACACCACCTGTGCCATATTCTCTCAAAATGACTTTGATCTGGGCTGTACTTCCACAATCAAGCATGAAATACCCCTAATTGATACTATTCCAGTGAGGCAACCCTATCGAAGAATACATCCAGCACAATACCAGGAGGTCCACAAACACTTGCAGGATATGGTGGAGGCAGGAGCAATCAGACCAAGCCAAAGCCCATATGCTTCACCAATGGTGGTGGCAAGGAAGAAAGATGGTTCAATGCGAGTGTGCATTGACTACAGTCAACTGAATGCTAAGACCACTCGAGATGCATTTCCTTTGCCACGTATTGAGGAAGGATGCCCTAGGAGAAGCCAGATACTATTCTACATTGGACCTTACCTCAGGGTACTGGCAGGTAGAAATGGCAGAGCAGGATAGGCCCAAAACTGCATTCACCACCCCTATGGGGTTATTTGAATGTAATCGGATGCCTTTCGGACTACAGAATGCCCCAGCTATTTTCCAGAGGCTGATGACACAAGTCTTGGAGGATTTGAACTTTTCAGAAGTACAAATTTATCTTGATGATAGTGTTCTCCCGCACTTTTGAGGAGCCTCTGCAACACCTGGAGATGGTTTTTGATAGACTCCATCAACACAATCTCAAACTGAAGCCAAGAAAGTGTCACCTGCTACGAGAAAAAGTAGCATACTTTGGGCACATAGTATCTGCTCAAGGCATTGCAACAGATCCAAATAAGATACAGCAGGTGAAGGACTGGAAAACCCCTTCTAACAGGAAGGAAGTGTTGCAGTTTCTTGGATTCACAGGTTATTACAGGAGATACATCAAATGTTATTCCAAATTGACAGCCCCATTGTTCAGATTAACTGCAGGTGAAGCCTGGACCAAAAGAAGAAGTCAGAGGGTTTCCACTAAGATACCCAGTTTTGTCTGGACAGAGGAATGTGACCAGGCTTTCACAGAGCTGAAGACAAAGCTGACTACTGCACCAATATTGGGATATGTTGATTATAACTTACCATCTCCAGAGAGATGCATCCACAGATGGGTTAGGGGCTGTGTTGGCACAGATTCAGTCAGGGAAGGAAAGAGTCATAGCCTATGCCAGCAGGGGCTTACACCCCTCAGAGAAGAATTATTCTGCTCATAAACTGGAGTTCTTGGCTTTAAAATGGGCAGCTGCATATAAATTTAGAGATAATCTACTAGGACACCAATTTACAGTGCTAAAAGACAACAATCCACTGACCTACGTTACCACTACAGCCAAACTGGATGCAGCCAGTCAAAGGTGAATAGCAAAGTTGGCAGAGTTTAACTTTGATATAAAGTACCGGCCTGGAAGGAGTAATGCTAACGCTGATGGCTTGTCTCAGTTACCTCGGGAGGAGGTAAATACAGTTCTGGATGCTGGATGCAACGTGTCCTCTGTAGCAGCGCAGGATGGATGCCAAAGCACTGCAATGGGAAGAGCTGGGCCCCTTGACAGGCCAGGAGTAGAATAATTCCAGGCCTGCCTAAAGAAGAACTGAGGAGATTGCAGGAAAAGGATGCAGTCATCTCACGTGTAAGGACCTACCTACCCAGGCAAAGGACACCCAGTCCCAGGGAGAGGCAGAAGGAGAAGACACCAGTGCAGACATTACTGAAACAGTGGAAGCGACTGCAGCTGGTAGGGGGGTTCTCTACAGGAGAACAACAATCCTGGGAGAAGGACAAGTCCTGCAAGTAGTGCTGCCAGAGAAACTCCAGCGAGAAGTATTCGAAGCCCTGCACACAGATATGGGACACATGAGCATTGACCGTACTGTGGATCTCATCCGCACTCGCTGTAATTGGCCTGGTAGGCAGTCTACCATCCAGGGGTGGTGCCTCTTTTGTGAAAGGTGCTGCCTAAGAAAGAGAGGCATTCCTGAAGCCTGAGCTCCACTTACCTCAGTCCATACTACTAGGCCCTTGGAACTAGTATGCATTGACTTTCTCACCCTGGAACCATCCCATGGGGGCATTGAGAATATTCTTGTAGTTACTGACCACTTCACCCGGTATGCTCAGGCATACCCTACTCATGACCAAAGGGCATCTACTGTAGCCAAAGTGATGTGGAAACAGTTTATCTGTCACTATGGAATCCCTGAAAGGATACACACGGACCAGGGGAGAAATTTTGGAAGTAATCTTCTGGTCCAGCTCTGGAAACTGTTGGGTACTTCAAAGAGCAGAACTATACCCTATCACCCTCAAGGGAATGGGACCACGGAACGGTTCAATCGAACACTCATGAATATGCTGGGAACTCTGCGTCCAGACCAAAACATAAACTGGAAAGACTATGTTGAGCCCATGACCCATGCTTATAACTGCATCCGGCATGAATCCACTGGGTTTTCCCCATTCTTTCTAATGTTTGGCCGGCACCCAAGGCTGAAAGTAGACCTGGCCCTGGGTTTTCCCCACCGAGGTGATGAGGGGGTAGAGGAGGAGGAGTATGTATCCCGACTGAGGGAGTGCCTAAAGAGAGCTTATCACCAGGCTGCACAAACATCTGAAGCTGCCAAACTTCACCAGAAACAGTACTATGACCGCAAAACACGGGAAGCCCCACTGGCTCCTGGAGATAGGGTGCTTGTGGCTAGGGAGAAGAAAGGGAGACAGAAACTGGGAAACAGATGGGAACCCATTCCCTATATTGTAATTAGAAGACAAGGGGACCTCCCTGTCTATGCTGTACAGTCAGAATCAGGAGAAGGGGAACAAGTGATCCATCGTAACTGATTGACACCATGTATGTTCCTACCTATTGGGGAAAAATCAGAACTTGACGGACCTTTCCCATTGGGGTCAGAGGCAGGAAAGGAAATTACCGGGGGCTCTATAGATAGACCAGACTGCCATAAGGGAAAGCGAACCAGTAGGGGGATGACACACTCAGGGGGACACACATGGAACATGAGGGATGGGCAGTGCAGTGAAGGGGAGCCTGGGCCTCAGTGTATAGAGTTACCAGACTCAGACCCAAACTCAGATCATTTTGACTCAGAACCTCACCACTCTGACCTGGAGGAGCCAGACCAGACCATAGCGACCACAGATCGGACTGACCAGATGGAAGAGAGTCCGCATGAACCTAATGGTATTGAAGAATGGCAAGCAGAGTGGGATGATGTGGGAGAGGTGCCCAGAGACATTTGCCCAGCCCCTCGGCGCTCAACTAGACAGCAAAGGGCACCTGTCCGGCTTGATCTGGAACAGTGGGCTGCTTACTGATAGAGACAGAGACTGAGGCTATGTACACACGCTCAGATTAAAGCGCAACATGGCAATCATGCTATAAAAAACACGTGACCTTTATTGTGGGATAGCGCGTACACACATCTCTCCTTGTAACGCAACAGAATTCTTTGCAATATTGCGGTGTAGCGCAATGAATTCTGGGCACCTATCCCACAGTTCAATTTTCCCTCAATCTGCGCTTGGAATCATGGGATGAAGGAAAGGAACGCAAAGCGCCATAGGTAAACTCTCAGTTTCCCGTGGTGCACTGTGTCCCCTTGCGTCTTCCTTGTTGCCAATAGCAACTTGTGCCTATTTTCAACAGTGCAGTGACGCACCACACCATTTGCGAGCAATCACAACAGCGACAGCATGGATCCTGCTCTGATCTCCACTGTCGCCTTCAGCATTCTAAATACATCTCGGCTGGTTGCTCAGTACGCAATGAGCTCCGAGTCAGACGAGGACACTGAGGAGCAGGGGCTGATCGATGCCATGCACAGCAACAGCACCTCATTGCTCAGCTCCTTCACAGATCATCTGCACATGGTGCAACACCATTTCTGGTCACGAGAGACGAGCACCGAGTGGTGGGATCGCATTGTTATGCAGCTGTGGGATGACGAGCAGTGGGTACAGAACTTTCGAATGTGGAAAGCAACCTTTTTGGAACTGTGTTCAGAGTTGGCCCCTGCCCTGCGACGTAAAGACACCAACATGAGGTCCGCCGTAACCATGGAGAAGCGTGTTGCGATAGCTGTCTGGAAGATGGTGACTCCTGACTGCTACCGGTCGGTTGCAAACCAGTTTGGAGTCGGGATGTCCACCGTCGGATTAGCCCTCTCACAAGTGTGCCGAGCTATCAATCGCATTCTGCTACAGAGTACGGTGACATTGGGCTATGTTCGTGAGATTGTGGACGGCTTTGCTGCCATGGGATTCCCTAACTGCGGGGGAGCAATAGATGGCACACATATCCCGATTTTGGCTTCAGATCATCTCGCGACCGAATACATCAACAGGAAGGGCTACTTCTCCATGGTGCTGCAAGCACTCGTGGATCACAAGGGGCGTTTTACGGACATCAATGCTGGGTAGTTGGGAAAGGTGCACGATGCCCGCATTTTCAGGAACACTGGTCTGTACCGGAAGCTGCAAGGGGGTACCTTCTTCCCAGATCAAAACATTACTGTGGGGGATGTGGAGATGCCCATAGTCATCCTCGGAGACCCAGCATACTCACTGATGCCATGGCTCATGAAACTGTACACCGGGAACCTAGATTGTAGCAAGGAGCGCTTCAATTACAGATTGAGCCGCTGCCGAATGACTGTAGAGTGTGCCTTCAGCCGTTTAAAAGGGCGCTGGCGCTGTTTCTATGGGAAGCTGAACTTGGACGAGGACAACATTCCTGCTGTAATTGTGGCGTGCTGTGTCCTTCATAACATCTGTGAAAATAGGGGAGAAAAGTTTTCTCCGGGGTGGGCTATGGAGGCACAGCGCCTCGAGGCAGCATATAAACAGCCAGCCACTAGGAGTATTAGGGGAGGCTCAACGAGGAGCTGCTTGCATAAGGGAGACACTCAGGGAACATTTCAATGATGCCCTCCCATAGTTCACTTCAAGGACGCATGAAGTGCACCTTATGAGATTTTCAATGTGTACAAATAAAGCCACTCTTCAAAGTTTTTGTTACTGTTTTTATTAAGAGATGAAAGGGGGGGGGGGGTTGGTGGGAGGTGTTACAGGTGGGTGTAGCTGCGGGTCTCTAAAAAGTAGCTCTGTGAGGGACTGGATGTTGCAGTATACCAGGGGGACAGGTGGCCTTCAAAGAAATTCTTTGAAGGACTACGGGGTGTGGGAGGCAGACACGGCTGAACTGTATGGAGTGGAGCCCGTACATTAATCACCTGGGTCTGCAAAGCAATCATGCTCTTGAGCAGTTCTGTTTGCTCCTTCATCACGCTTATCAGTTCGTCCCTGTGTTTCTGCCTCCTCTGTTGGGATTCCTCTCTCCAGGCTCGATTCTCCCTCGCGGATGCCTCTGTTGTTTTAATCCTGAAACATATCCTCCCTGTTTCTTCGAGCGCGCCACTGAATATTTCTCATGCGGTCAGTTGGGGTAGACACCGGCCTTGTGAAGGTCGCATCTAATAAAAAAAAGAATAATAAAGTTATTGTTAACACATAGCCTAGATAACCAATGTAACCTTCCAATAGCACATTCCACTGGAAGGTACAGGGCAGTCAACATCCTATGCTTCGCTGAAGCGGACAAGGTACGTCCTAATAGAAAGCTTACTGGGGGCTAACATTCTGCACAGGGTACACAGATGGAACCCGATATCTCTCTCCTCAGAGTGCCCCTGCCAGCTAGAATACATATCCTACATGCCACTGGATGCAAGCCAGGAGCATATGCTGCTGCACTGTGTGCTGCCATGGTTCCCAGTGCTGTGCTTTGCAGCTGGCAAGACCGAGTATCCTTATATGGGAGCGTAGACACATACGCTCTCCCATCTAACCTGAGTAGGAGGCTCTGGAGGTACATCGAGGAAACCTTCAGTGACCTAAATAAAGATGATTTTTTGACAGTCACTGCTTGTGTTGATGCACTTCTAATGAATGCATAGTAAAGAGCGTGCACGGCGGGGACCGAGACAGCAAGCACCCCCGCCCCGGACAATGATATTTTAGCAGGAGCCATAGCTGCACGAAAGAGAAACTTACCTGAACCCCCCTCTGCCGCCTCAGAGGACACGCTGAAATTCATGTCTTGGGTGGACATCTCAGCGGGGGTACAGAAGAGCTCCTGGCTACACGCTGTTGCACTCTTCTCCAGGTCATCCTCCATCTCCTCCTCCTCATCGATCACATCCTCATCCTGCTTGGCTCTGGCATTCAGTGGATGGGGGGGGGGGGCGCTGATGTGTCCACAAGACTCTTTGCAGTGGTTGTGGGGTCCCCACTGAGGATGGCTTCAATCTCCTCGCAGTACCTGCATGTAGCAGGCGCTGATCCCGAACGGCGGTTTGCCTCCTTCGCTCGGTGATAGGTTATTCTTAGCTCCTTCATCTTCAATCTGCACTGCACAGTGTCTCTATCATAACCTCCCTCTGACATGGCCCGAGAAATTATGCCATATGTATCGTAATTTCGCCTGCTGCCGCGTAGCTGCGCCTGCACAGCAGAGTCTTCCCAGATGCTGATCAGGTCCAGCACCTCAGCCGTGCTCCAAATGGGTGCGCGTCTGCCACGATGGGTTGCCATTGCTAGTAAAGATCAGAGCTGCACTCCACTCTACGAGGAAGAGAACAGGAAGTGAAACAGAGGAGAAATTCGAAAATCCCGGGAATGGAAAGAGGGCGGGGACTGTTTCATCACAGCCACAGAGCGGGTGGGGGGAAGACCAGAGAGGACGACTTTGGAATGCTAGGACACTTCCAGAGGCCAATCATTGTGCGGTAAGCGTACACACGAGTTGAAAGGTGCAACAGCTGTTCCGCATTAACTGCTACCACCCTCGTCGAGGTGGTTTTTCTATTGCGCTACAATAGGGCTGTTGACGCGCAACAGCCCTATTGCACGTGTGTACGCTGTTGTTGTTATCACGCGGTAATGACTGTTAATGCGCGATAAAGTGATCGTGTGTACATGGCCTCCGTTAAAGCTCTCTCTTCAGAGCCTGTCTTATTTTACATCTAAATAGCAAACTAAAGTATCAAGGTCAGTCAGCAATAACAAAAGTGTGGCAGAAGCACTTTTGAATGAGTTTAAGTTAGGGTGTCAAAAAGAAGCAAATTTGTATAAACTTTTTTAAAAAGTTACAGGAGTGCTGCTTTTTGGGAGGGGGGTGGGGGTGAGCAAAGGATAGCGAGCAGGCTTGGGCGGGAGATTGGGGAAGGGAAAGGATCTCTGGCCCGTCTATAAAACAGCTTAGGGCCAATGGGGGATGTTTGCTCCCTCCCTCCTCTTTCCTACGGCCCAGTGGGAGAATGACTGGTTGGAACACTCTGGAACACAGGCATCCTGTCAGCCTGCTGCTCTAAAACTTTCCCCCTCCCCAAAGCCTCTGCATGGCTTTAACTTAGCAGACGTATCCAAATTGCCCCTAATTTTTATTTTTCTCTCTTACCCCAACCAACCCCCTAGTTTTTGGCAATTTTTTCTAGCCTTTGCTCCTCTATAATCTAGCAGATGTATCAAGCTAGTCCTCCTTTATCTATTTCCTCTCTCTACAGCAGAAATATCAAACTAGCCCCATGTCTTAAATAAACCTCAAAAAGAATATAAATGTAAATCTTCTGTGTTACTTGAAATCAACAGGGAAATCTGTGAAGTTTGGGTGCATGATTCTAAAGCTGTCTGTGTTTAACCAGTAATGCTGTGATAGGGAAGAAAATGTCTCTAGCCTTAGGATTGTCTGTTTAGAAAGGCAGTGTAGTTTCTAAAGGAAAAACTGTCTCCAAGTATTTGTCTGTGGGTAATGTGTGGAGGTAGTCTGTTTGGATTGTATCAGGATGAAGCCCTTCCTGCAGCCCCAAGCAGTAGTCTGTACGTTAAAGATCTGATTCAGTTTCTAGCTGCCAGAGTTTCCCAAATGTGAATGAATTCATTGACTCGGTTTTAGTGTGGACAAGGTTCCAGATGAAGTGAAAATTATTGGGATGCTTAAACAACCCTGTAACTAAATGTCTGTACTTGATCAGTATATTGGGTAGACCATGATGTTAAAACCTGCCTGTCTCTATGATGCTAACTTTGTGAGTGAATGAACAGGTATGTCTCAGGATCAGAGAGAAAATTGGGCAGCTGAATCTACAGAGCAGGACAGCTACGCTATTGAACTCTTGGACATGCAAGGGGAAGCAGACCCCTAAGTGCTTTGGAAATATCCTGTAGTCTCTTTGGGTGCATCTACACTAGTAAATTAAGTCGATTTAAGCATGCTTAAGTTGACTTAATTTACTCTGCGTCCACACTTGCATTTCCTTAAGTCGACTTAAGGAAATTCAAAATCGATTTTATAAAACCTCATACAAAGTCGATTTTGAAGCTTAAGTCGACTTTTTAAGTCGACTTAAGCTGTGTGGATGCCCTGAGTCGACTTAGTCGACTTAGGGCACTGGG
>ML686217.1:934448-961742 GCA_007922175.1 Pelusios castaneus
GGAAGCCCCACGGTCCCTTCTCGCCGGGCCCTGAGTGGACTCGGCAAGAAGGAAGCCCCGCGCTCCAGCTGCTGCTGCTCAGAAGCCAGGAGCTGGAGCGCAGGTCTCCCATTCTTCCTCCTGGCTGGGACCACTCAGGTCCCAGAGAAGTTCTCCCCGGGACCCGAGCAAAATCAACTAGAAGGTTTCCCTTCTGCCCAGGACCTGTGAAGTCCTGAGCAGAAGGGAGCTGAGTGGTCGGGGCAGAAGGGAGCTCCATGCTCCATTCTCCCCTGGACCACTCAGGGGCTTGCTGCCCCGGGGAGAGCCAGCCCGGTGCAGGACTCGCTCTCCCTGGACCAAACTAGTCGACATAGAGAGCCTAGTATAGAATCTCTAAGTCGAGTTAGTAAGGCCCACTTTAAGTTGACTTAGGAGTCCTGTGTGGACTCTCTAAGTCGACTTAATAAGGTCAACTTAATCTCGACTTATTAAAGTCGACTTATTTAAGTCGACCTAAATTCCCCAGTGTAGACTTTGCCATCATGGACTCAAATACGTCTGATGCCATGTGGAGTGAGAGTTTGGGAACTGCCCATCAGAACCCTGTTTGTGAGACATTCTGTTGGATATTTGGTATATCTCTGAAACAGAGTCCATAGTTGAAAATTTGGAAATGACTAAGCAAGCTAGTGTGTGGTGGCTTAATGAAATTTACCTGATTGACTGGGGTGGGAAGAATTGCCCAGACAGTTCAGAGCTGTTAGCAAGGGAGACACCCCTAGCCAGACAAATTTGGTATCCAAAAGAAGCAGTTTTGTATAAACCTTTTTAAAAGTCTGGGGCAGTCTGCTGCCTCCCAGTCCCTGCAGCCCGTGCACGAGAAGGACTGGGTGGCTGATGAGCTGATTCTCTCTCTCTCCTTGAAACACGGGCATCCGGTCAGCCTGCTGGATTAAAACGTTTCCTCTCTCCAGTCTGCTTGGATATAAACTAGCAGACTCTTCTTTATATCAAGCTAGTCCTTAATCTTTATTTTTCCCCAGCTAGTCCAATCGAATCTCAATTTTGGGCCTTTTCCTTCTTTTTTTTAGTCTCTGCAGTGGAAACTGTTTCTCCCACCCATGGTAACACAGATGCCTGATCTGCTCCTTTCCTGCTGCTTTAACTCTTTCTCTCCCTGTTCCTGACTCAAAGGATCCTGCTGACCGCTAGCCAGCTTAAGGCCAGTCCAACTCCTGCCTTTTTTTGTGTGTTCTTTTAGATTCGGGTTTTCTTTATATCAAACTCGTCTTTTTTATTATTATTTCCACTTTGTAAGAGGTTCTTCTCTCTGTCCTCTAATTGTTTTTAACCCGGCATTTCTTTATATCAACCTGCCTTTTTTTTTTATTTTTTTTTAAAGGGCTCTGCAGCAGGAACTGCTTCTGCCAGTCAGGGTAACACAGACCCAGCCTGCTTTAACACTTGCCCTGCTTTTAAAACTTTTTCCTCCCTTCAATGCCTCTGCTTGGATTTAGTCTAGTTGCTGTATCAAGCTAGCCCTTCTTCTCCTCTTTAGTAGTTTTAACTGGCAGGCTTTGCTTTATACCTATTTTTGCCTTTTTTCCTCACTCCCCCCCCCCCCCCATTTTCCTCTCTTTCTCCAGCTAGCCCTCTTTTCTAGCCTTTGCTTGTCTATAATCCAGCAGCTGTATCAAGCTGGTCCTCTCACAGCTTTTTCCAGCTATACCATCTTTTTTTCATTTTTCATCACATTTTTCACCCTTTTCACTCTCTTCCTAGCTATGGCTAGGCCATTCAAGCTTCTTTTCTAGCCTTTGCTTGTCTATAATTATTAACATCTGTATCAAACTAGTCCTCTCTTACAGCTCATTGAATTCCTTTTTTGATTCCAACCGAACCCTCATTACAGACCCAATGCTCTATCCAGCTTGTCCTTCATTTTTAAAAAGGCTGTCTTTTTTTTAGCTGCCTCCTTATTGGCTCAGCAGAGAGGAGGGGTTTGATCCTAAGGCACATGGCCCCCAGTCCGGCTCTCGGTTCCCTTCCAGCCACCGACCTGGTAACAGCTCCTCCACAGCCTTCGCTACTTTCTCCCCATACCCCTTTACTCTCTCAGCCTTCGCTCCCTTCACCTTTTACTCTCTCAGCCTTTACTCCCTCCACCTTTACTCTCTCAGCCTTTACTCCAATCCCCTTTACTCTCTTACACACTGCCTTTTACCCCAGGCCCCTTTCTTCTCTCTCAACCCCAGCTTTCCTCCATATCTCCTCTCCTGCTCAAAATGATCAGTGACACCCCATCCTCTCTCTGTGCCTGAGACCCTCTCCTGCTCAAAATGATCAGTGACACCCCATCCTCTCTCTGTGCCTGAGACCCAAGCCCAGGCTCATGTGTCCAAGCACAAGCACTACACACTTTTCCTCCATTTCTCCTCAACCACTCAAAATGGCCAGTGACACCCCAGCCTCTCTCTGTGCCTGAGGGCCAAGCCGCAACTCATGTGTCCAAGCACATTTTCTTCTCTCTCAAGCCCAGCTTTCCTCCATTTCTCCTCAAAACAGCTGATGCCCCCCCGACCTTTCTCTTGGCCCAAGACCCAAGCCCGGGCTCATGTGTCCAAGCACAAGCACTACACACTCACACAAACACAGATCTGACCAATCTCGATATAAATGGTTATCAAAATGGCCACCAGCATAGACCCACCCAATCTCAATATAAAACAGATATCAAATGGCTGCCAGGACCCCTAAACCGGAAACCGAGCTGTCAGAAATGAATGGTGATGAATGCTATGTAGGTTATACTACTCACACATTTAATGGCTTAAAAGTTGGCTAACTAATAGATCTCAAAATGTAATTGTAAATGTGGCATCATCTTTGAATGAGTGTTTTCAGAGAGTTCTTCGGGGATTAAGTCTTGGCTCTATGCCATTTAAAATTTTTATCAGTGAATTGGAAGGAAATATAAATCATCACGGATACAATCTGTAGATGATACAAAGACTGGGGGAAGGATCAATAATGAAGATGGTAGGTCATGGATTCTGAGCAAGCTGAATCACTTGGTAAATTGAGAACAAGCAAAGAACCTGTGTTTCAATAGGGCTATGTGTAAATGTGTACAGCTGGGAGAAAGTGACCGAGTAGAACGCTTTATCAGGAGCCGTGGATTCACCGTCAGCAGGAATTTCCAAATCACGACTGGATGTTTTTCTGAAAGATCAGCACTAGTTCAGGGAGGAGTGAATTCAGGTAATTACCTGGCCTGTGCTACACAGAAAGTCATCAGATGAGCAGGATGTCACAGTTCTCCTGTCCAGCATGTTGGCTGAATGGGAAGTTACAGGACTGGGCCCCAATGGGCTAAATGGGTTCCAGTACCTATACAAGTCTCAGCACTGAGGGAGAGGCTGCAGGGCAGGGCTGGATGGGCTCAGGCTGGGTGCTAGGCAGTTCTGGGGAAAAGCACTGTGCAAGGGGGGGCAGAGAGCTGGTGCTCTGCCCTGGGGGGCAGAGGACTAGGCAGCACAGGGTGGACTACAGACAGTGGGTGCTGGGGCCGGGCCAAACTTAGGGTCACTCTGGTCCCAGCACACACTAGTTCCCTTGCTAGAGTTAGTCAGGTGTGGGTGTGGCTGAGGCCTGCCTTGCTCCTGCAGCCCCCGGCAGCAGCTCCTGCAACCTCCCGCCTTCCCTACCTCTGGCAACCTCTCAACAGGCTGGAGGAGGTCTAGACTGGATATTAGGAAAAACTTTTCTCACTAGGAGGGTGGTGAAGCACTGGACTAGGTTACCTAGGGAGGTGGGGGAAGCTTCATCTTTGGAAACTTTTAAGGACCGGTTAGAAAAAAACCCTGGCTGGGATGATTTAGTGGGGGTGGTCCTGCTTTTAGCAGGGGGGGGATGGATTAGAAGACATCACGAGGTCCCTTTAGGCCGTCCCGTGGGGGGAACGGGGCCCAAGGCCAATTGGCAAAAGCGGGGGCCCCGCCCCCCATGCTGGAGGGGAGTGTGGCGGGCTGACTGGCCTGCTCCACCCCTCAGGGAGCTGGCCATGGGCCAGGAGGCCGAGGCTGTTGGCACGGGGAGCCAGCTCTGGCCCCAGCCACCTGTTGGGGGGAGGGCGGGAGGGGAAGCCGGCTCTGGTCCCGGGCCGGGAGGCCGCCTGCCAGGGGGAGCCGGCCGTGTGGGGCAGGCTGGCCCAGAGGCTGGGCCCCACGTGCTCCGCCCCTGGGCCTGCTGAACCAGTAACCAGTTCCTCTGGCCTGGCAGGCCCTGCCCGCCACTCACAGCCACCCTCCCTGAGGGAGGCCTGGCCTGGGCTCCCTGCCCCACACACGGTGCTGGTGGAGGTCTCATAATTCCTCAGCCGTGGACACAGGGTAGTTCCCGCTGGTTCCATCCTGCTGGCCTGGGGTCTGTGTGGGCAGTGGGTGCCGGTGGGGAGGGTGCTGGTGCTGGGTCATGACCTGAAAAAAGGACTTCATCTGCTCCCATAGCACACAGCCTCCCCTGGGCACTGGGAAAGGAGGGTCCTTGGAGGGTGCAGGGCTCCCTTTATGACAGAGAAGGTGGAAATGTCAGGGGCAGGCTGCTCTGGAAGTGTGCCCCTTTGCTGTCCCCCAGCAGCTGCAGCTGGATGCCCTCCCCCAAGACCCTGGAGCGCTGGTGATGGTAGGAGTTGTGGGCCTGTCTCCCAGGAACAGAGGCCATTGCTGGAAGTGGCAGAAGCCAGGCATGGGTTCAATCCTTGCCCAGGGAAATGAGGGGAGCCTCTGGCTCTCTGCCTGCCTGGCTCCCTGGGCTGCTATGGCATGTTCCCAGCTGAGTCATGCACTGTGTCTCCAAGGAGGCAGCGGTGTCCATCAGGGCAGCTCTCCCTCCCCAGCCATGCTGCGCCCAGCAGCGCCTGGTACAGTGTAGTGCAGAAAGGCCCTTGACAGTCAGATATACCTGTCCCAGTGGGGCCACTGCACACCAGCACTGCCCAGAGAAGTGGGCTGTGCAGGGTAGTCAGGTGAGATTCCAGGGGTTGCGTGGGGCAGACTCCAAAGACAGGGCACTGGGTGAGGTGGGCGCTGAGGGGGCATGGTGAGTGCAGGGGGTCCACACAGGCAGTGCCCAGGAGCACAGCGATAATTCCCTCGTGGCTGGCTCTGTTGGCTGGCTGTGATTTCAGCTCAGCTCTTCCGCAGTGCAAAGTGCGGTGGGCCCCAGGCTGGGTAGGTTCCCTGAGCGTGGACAGGTGGGCAGGCCAGGAGCTGCAAGGCGGGGAGCCATGTGTGACTTATGCATGCTGTCCCCACCTCCCCTTGGAACAGCATCGGCTGTTGTCTGAGTGTAAACAAGGTATTTAATATGCACACGAGCTCATTAGCATCTCCTGGTTTGAGCGTTGTTGTCTCTGCAGCTGGGCTCCCGGGGACGTGTCACCGGAAAGCTTTACACATGACTGTTAATTGCAGACAAATGGCTGGACACATCGTCGATGGCAGCGCCTGGCACTTCCTACCAGTGCGGCTCGTCTCCAGCTGCCAGCCTCACCTGGACGGGCAATGGCAGCAATCCTGCTGCCACCCAAGAGACAAGCTGCTGGAGAGGAGTGTGTGGCACCAAAGCAAGAGCAGGGCCGGGGGTGAGGCCCTGATCTCCCCTGGGAGGGGCAGCCTGAGCAGGCCTGACGGGCGGTGCAGACAGGATCAGGACTGGAGGTGATGTTCCTGATCTTTGCTGGGTAGAGACAGCATGGGCAGGGCTAGGTGAGGCTCTTCTGTTACCCACACACTAGGGCACTCTACCCTTTCCCAATCCGTAGGGCTCCAGGTGTAACCTAGTTAATTTAGGCAACCCCACCCTTTCCCAATCTGTAGGGCTTCAGGAGAAAGGCATCAACCCTTACCCAATTCACAGTCCAGGGCTATGTCTACACTAGAGAAAGTTGGGTCGACTTTGTTAAGATGACTTAATAAGGTCAACTTTAAGTCGACTTAAAGTGGCTATCCTGAATGGGGACATAGTAAGTCGACCTAACTGCCCCTTAAATCAACTTAATAAAGTTGATTTAAGGGTTAATCCATGTCCACACTGTGCTTAAGTCGATCTAAGCAGTCGACTTAAGGGTTAGGTCGACCTAACCAGCAGTTCTTACTAAGTCGACTTAAGCTTTCATTAAGTCGACTTAATGAAAGCCCAGTGTGGACAGGGAGTAATTTAGGTCGACTTAAGGCTACTTAAGTTGACCTAAACTGCCAGTGTAGACATACCCTAGGGCTCAGGGCCACCCATTCCCAATGCATAGTACTCCGGGTGAAACCAACCTGGTTAATTTAAGTACCCACACCCTTTCCCAAATTCGTAGGGCTCTGGGTGTATAATAATGTGGGTTGCAGGATCTTTTACCAGTGAGAGAGACTTACACAGTAATGATCTTAACCTCTATTTATTAACGATTACAAACTTGTACTCTTGCTAAGCACACAATGCTATGCTCACAAATCCCAGTCAGGCAGGTGGACTTTCCCTGTTGGCCAGGCAAGGTCAGTCTCATGTGGATCCTGGTTGCTGCACAACTCAGTGATGCAGAGGATTCTAGCAGCTCTGATTTTGTGCAGTGTCTTGGAGGTGGAACCTTTTTCCTTCAGTTCTTTCCTTCTTGTTCCTCTCTCTCCTTCCCCTTGGAGACCAATTTTATAATGAAATTTGAGTCCTGCTTAGCTATACCTTAACCAAACATATTACAAAATAATTCTTTGACCTATCCTAACATGTTGCAAAACAATTCTTTAACCAATCATACCTGAGCACCTTAATTGGTCACAGTTATCTTGGTTATGCAACAGGCAGAAACAATTAAAGAATGAGACAGAAATTGTTTAGATACACAATAGGAAAATGAGGACCAGAAAGATAAAACAATAAAAAGTAAAGATTTTAGGACCACAACTGTTGATAAGCTTTGCCTTTCCAGACAGAGAGTTGTCAAGTTTTCTTTACACATCTAACAATTTGTTTCTTTATCTGGTGGCAGTAAGAACCAATAGGATAGCATCGCCTTCCCAACAGCCTGATATTTCATTGGTTTGAAGTAGTTTCAGGAATGTGAGGATGTGACCACATGCTTCATAGCTCATGGCTGCTGTACCACATGGCTGTTACTGCTTAGCCCAAGAACAAGACTTAAGCTTTGCCCAAATAAGGCCTCAGAACTTATACTTGTCATGGACAGGACTGCTGGCCCCATGTTGCTCAGTGTTCAGGACACCCGGCTGGCCTAGTTCACCTCAGCATGACCCCTGCATGACTCAATATGTGTCCCCTGACAGAGCCTGGGTGGGAGGTCTGGAGGTGGAATTGCTGCTGGGTTCTTGGTGCCCCGGGCTCCGGTGCCTGCCAAACAGCAAGAGCTCAGATTATCTGGTGCTGGTCCCGCTGCTCTGGGGCAGAGGTCGGGGAGCAGAGCCATTCTGCTTTGGCTCCCTGGGGCAGTGGAGCAGGGGTGGAGGGGTCCACACCTGGTTCTGCAGCCCTTACTCATGGTGCCCTGGCTCTGCCCTGGCATTGCTGGGCTCCCCGGCAGTCCCTCCCTGCCATGCTGCAGGTAAGCTCCAGGCCAGTGTTACAATCCATCCATCCCCTCAGACTCACACTGGCCTCCCGAGTCACACACCCGCCCAGTGCCATGGGCTCCTTTCTTGGCAGCTTGTGCACTTGGCAGGAACAACTCCAAGGGCTCCCCCGACATCCTTACCTACCCAATCTTTGCTTGCCAGAGGGCTCCACGTACCCCTTGCCCAGAGACAACCCCACAGGCCTCCACAGTTGGCAGAGCTAAGAAAAAACGGGCCCAGCCCAGAGCTTGCTTCAGGGCCAAGGTAGACTTTGTCAGAAGGGAGGGCTGGGCTGTGAGGGGGACTCCAGGTGTCAGCCACCTGAGAGCGAGACGACTGCAGACCTGGGCTCATCTACCGTCAGATGCATCCTACCTGAGTGACCCCCCCCACAACAAGTGTCAAAGCCTACACATCCCTGGGATCACAGACTCCTTACACTGAGTGGGATCCTCCCTATACGCCCTCTGCCCAACCCCAGGCTGCAGAATAACTCTGGCTTCACTTGGCCCCCCAAGAGCTGCCTTGGTACCACCACTCAGTCACCATGGCAAGAGAGCAGTCTGGGTTTGCCTAAAGTCCAATAAAAAAACTTGTCACTGAAAAAAGAACTGGTACACATGGGCAGGGCAATTGGCAGGTATTTGGGGGCACACTTGTGAAAGAGACGTCACCCCAAGCTGTGTGCCAGTCAGGTCATTCAAAGAACCAGCCATCCAGTGAGGGTGCAGACAGTCTCGCCTGTGGTGTCACTGGTACTGAGCACATGGGGCATGTGCCCTGCTTCCCAACACCAGTGCCCCGAGGCTGGCAGGGACCCAGGGCCTGACCGGTACCAATGATGTGGGCTCTGCTGGGGCCAGGGATCCGGGGCCCGGCCGCTGCTAGCCCAATCCTGCCGGCCGCTGCCAGCCCAATCCAGCCCCCACCGTGGCCAGGGATCCAGGACCCGGCTGCCAGCAGCTTGATGTGGCCCCCGCCGGGTCCCACAGGCAAGTGGCGGCAGGAGCCTGATCCGGGCCCCAGGGGATGGATCATACACACACACACTGGGGATGGATCAGGTCATGGGGCAGGGCCCGGGCCTGGGCCCCAAACCTACTTTGGGGGCTGAGTCTCGCATGTGCCCAAGGTGAGCGCTCACACGCCCTCCATTGAGGACTGTGCACAGACAACACCGCTTCAGGCTGGAAAGGATCGAATCAGAGAATGCAACATGCTGGTTCTGTGACTGCCCCCTGCCAGGCACTGTCCATACAGCAGGAGACAGCCTTGCCCCCGGGTGCTCGAGAAGCCTGAGTGTGATACTCTGGGGGTTGGGAGGGGGGCAGGGGGAGAGAGACGGCGAGAAGAGAGGAGGCTGCTGAGATCTCACCATTCTCCAGCTTGCTCTTCACAGCTTCTTGGAGCTGATCCGAGTGACAAGCGTGTGGGCAGGAACAGGGCCCCGGGCACCAGTGAGTCACCAACAAACACAGGGGTAGGAGTGCAGCAGCTGAGGGCCCTCAGCCACTGTCCCAGCTGGAAGTGTGGAGCCGGGTGGGTATTCAGGATATTCCCCCTCCCCCACCATGCCACGCCCCAGAGCCCCTACCATTTGGCACTGCTGGGCAGGTTTTCACAGACAAGGCAGCAGCAAGGTTTCATTCCAGATAGCAACTGCATTTTCCACCTTCCTCAGCAGCCTCCCCAAACACAAGCAAACCCTGGGCCAAGCACCTGAGCTGGTGCTTTCCCTCACAGCCCCCACTAGTCTCCAGGCATCTGCTCCTGGTGCTGAACCATTCCCAGGGAAGGCCTGGCTTGACCTGGGGGCTGGCTGGATGTGGTGCCCTCTTGTCTAGATCAGCTTGACCTCGCACAAGGAAACTGAATTCCCAGCTACTGGCTGCTCAGCCCGGCCAGTCTGAAAACCAGTGGCATCAGTGTAAGTATCTGTGGCACTGTGCCACTCGCCCTCTCCAGCAGCAGCTGTAGGCGGCCTTTCCCTCAGGCCCAGGCACAAGGAGCAAGGTGGACTCAGGCAGCAAGCCTGCAGGACAGCAACCTGTGTGTGACTCCCCGAGCGATGGGCTGCATCCACTCCACACCCCACTTCGACCCCCGACACTGCACATATTTCAGTGCTGAGAATTAGCAGCTCCCAGCTGATCTTGGGAACCCCAGGGATGGCCCAGTGCCCTTGTGAACTGCCCCTGCCCCTGTGTAGGGTAACCACATTAGCTCACCTGTGCAGCTCCCCAGGCAGGCCAAAAAAAGCTCTGTCCTGCATGAGTGATGCCCACAAGGTGTGGGAGAGACCAGCGACCCAAGCTGGGCTGGCTGGACTACCAAATTGGTGGAAAGGCTGTTCTCACGAAAGGTTGGGGGGGAGGGGGACTGAATAGACCCTTTTTTAAAAAAAAAGGAAATTGGACAAACCAATGCAGCCAGAGCCCCCCACTCCCAGGGGTGACTGGGGGGTTTATACCCCGCCCCTAGTCTATACAGCCCTCAGCCCACCTGTTGCTTCTGTCACCTAGTGAAAAGGCAACATCCCCACCCCCCCACTCGGCCAGTAGCTCACAAATCGTTTGCTAGGCCAGTGTTTCCCAACCAGTGTGCCACGGCAGACAGGTGTGCCACGTAATTGAGAAACCTCTCAGAGTTCTGGATTGGCTCATTGGCTCGTGAATATTCATGAGTTCATTTGGAAAGTATATGATGGTGTGCCTCAAAATAATTAAAGGTATCAAGGTGTGCCATGGCAGAGAAAAGATTGGGAACCACTGTGCTAGGCAGCAGCAGGACACTGGGGATCAGGCTCTTGGGCTGCTCCTGGGCTGAGTGGGGAGAGTAGCCTACTGGCTAAAGCAGTGGGGGAGGGGGGTAGCCCTAATAAGCAGAGTGCAGGGACTTGATCCACTCAGGAGGGGTTGTCAAAGGCAAAGATGAGGTTTGGTGCTCAGCTGCTGTTGATTTCCTACTTCTCTTTGAGTGCTTTAGATCTGCCCTAGGCTGAAAGGTAAGCAGGCTTCAGCACTAAGACCAGGGCCTGCCATAGCAATGCCACAGCATATACCCAGTCTGCTTGCATCGAACCAAGGCCTGGGGAGCGTTTTCAATGGCAAGTGGGTGACCTGGGACCCTAAAGACATCCAGGTGCCATGCGGTCAGTGAGCTGTGCCCTGCTGAGCTTTGGAAAACCCCACTCATCCTAAATACTGTTACACATCTGACATCTGAGCCAGGGGCTGCTTTTCAAAAGTGATGTAGACTCGGATCCTCAAGGTATTTCAGCACCTCTTGGCCAGTGAGTGCAATGGGAGATGCTCCTGTGAGGAGCTGGGCCTCCAGCTCTCATCTCATTGGCGGTTGGTAGGTTTTAGGCTCCTAAATGTGGACATCTCTTTGGAAAATGGGACTCAGGTCCTCAGTGGTGCAGGCACCGTGACAGAAACCAGCTGTTCGGGACAATCAGTGGGTAGAGACTCGCTTGCTGCCTGCTAGGGCTGTTGGGCTGCTGGGAGGTGCTCAGAGGTACATATGGCAGCCTGCAGATGAGAGCAGAAATGTTATCCCAGCACATCACCCCTTCCCTTCAGCTGGGGGAGTTCAGACGGGCAGCCCTGCCTGCCCTGGCTCTGGTGCTCACTTGGGAAATCTTCCGCAAACTCTGACCCTGCATGAACCAGGCTCCCTCCCATTATCTCTTTCCTACAGTAACCTGCCTGTCCTTTCCAGCCAGTTACCTGGGCAGCAGTCTAGAGCACTTGGCAGAGCAGTGACAGCACAGATGCTCCCATCGAAGTGTCTGCATCGCATGGGCCCAGTGAGCTGCCGTACTGGGATGTCTGTGCAGAGGCAGCCGTGCTGGTCTGAATGGGAACAATCTTGGCTAAGTTTCTGTGATGCACTTTCATTCCTGCTCTTCTTATGTGCATTCCCAGGGCTGCAATGCAACAGCAAAATACCTTGCTTGCAGCACTGTGATACTTTCCCAGCCCACAAGCTAGGAAAAATTGGCGCTGATTAGCACTTGCTCAGACCTCCTGAGAGCACAGAGCGTGCGGCACTCACATATTATTTGTACCCCAGATGGCAGGTCTCTTATGGGCTGGGGCTGCCTCTCACCCACCTACTGCTCAGAAACGTCATGCCTTTTCTTTTCAGTGTAAGAGAAAAAAATCATTGCAAGACAAAAGAAGTAAATAGCAAACACTGCCAGCAGTGGTGAGGGGGAAGGGTGGGAAGCTCTGCTGATGGACACCTCTCTCCAGTCTCCACTCTCCTCTTTAATCCGCCACTGTGCTAAGAACCACACAGGCGTGGTGCAGAAACTTCTCCAGCTATTTGCTGGGGAGAGCATGTGACAGGGCCTGGGTGTGTGTGCGAGGTGCTGTGTGCCTGGGAGCAGGCATGTTAATTGCTGTGGGGATGCATGTGTGTGAGTGTGCCCGGGCTGTGTGTGTGTGTGTTATTGCTGTGGGCCTTACTGCAGAGGGGAGCAGTAAGGGTTTGAGGGAGACAACGAGAAGGTTTGTGGAGCTGGGAAAGAGCAAAGGGGCCCATTGGAAAACCCGACAATGGGGTGATCTGAGCAAGCAAGAGTGCCTTGGCTAGAGCATGGCTGCCAAGTGCCAGGCCAAGTGACAGGCTGGGGAAATGATCTTTGCAGAAGCATTGTGAAGGAATCTGAATGGAGTGAAGGGAACAGGTCCAGGCTGGACTAGAGGAGGGTGTGAGATGAGGAGAGCTGGGTGGAGAGCTTAATTGGGTAGATGGAAAGAAAAGGAAGGTTTAGATTCATGCTGGAAGTGAGGCACTAGAGAGAGGGCTGAGTTGAAGATGATGCCCCGGTTAAAATTCTGAGTGACAGGATACTTTCCAAAGGGACTGAGAAAGGAGGGAGAAGGGGGCTTGACAGGGGGAGGGGGGTTGGGAATTAGCTCTTTGTTTGGCTATGCTGATCTGGAGCTGTTGGCTGGAGATCAGTAGCTGGTTATGGGATTTCACTGTGCATGTGGCTGGCAATCAACATCAGAGATATTAAAGCCAGAAGGGCCCAGTCCATCCCATTTGATCACTTGCATCTCCAGGCCAGAGAATCACCCACAGGGACTTCTCATACGTCCCAATAATTTAAGATCAAGCAAAAGCATAGCTTCTACAGACTCATAGGCTATGTCTACACTTGAAAGTTAGGTCGACTTAAGGAGGCTTAAGTCGACCTAACTTAGTCCACGTCCACACCAGGCTTTCATTAAATCGACTTAAGGGCGTCCTTAATTTGACTTAATAACTCCCGCCTGTTAGGTCGCCCTAACGCTAAAGTCGACCTTATTAGGTTGACTTAAACCCAGTTAGGACGCCTTAGGTCAACCTAACTGGCATCCTGACCTTCCTCCCAGGGTTCTGGGCTCCAGGAAGAGCCTGCCCTGGGCTCCCACAAGGCAGGACAAAGCCCGGCCCACCCTGCTCCTCAGAGCTGGCCAGGGCTGCCATATTGGCAGGATGTCCCAGGGCAGCAGCAGCAGCCAGCAAAGGAGAAGGGCCCCATCCTGGACCCACGAGGAGCTCCTCGCCCTCCTTGCCATCTGTGGGGATGAGGCAATGTTTTCCCGGTTGCGGGGCAGGTGGTGGAGGTGGGGGTGCCAGGTAGCAGGCCCACCCCTCAGTGCTCCTCGCTAACGAAGTTGGCCTTCAGTGTGTCGCGGATGAGCACCGCTCACCACTGGGCTCGCTACATCTGGGGCAGTGTGTTGGGCCGCTCAAACTGCCTGGCGAGGCATTCAGCTTCAGTCTCCCAGATGTGGGGGACCCTTTTCCCCCAGAGCTCACAGAGGTTGTGGAGGACACAGGAGATGACAACCTCGGGGATGTTTGTCTCAGCGAGGTGCAGGCAGGTCAGGAGGGTCCTCCAGCGTGCCTTGAGCTGTCTGAAGGCATGCTCCACAATCAGGCGGCACCTGTTCAACCTTCTGTTGAATAGCTCCCTGCTCGCGCCCATGTGGCCTGTGTACGGGTTCATCAGCCAGGGCATCAAGGGGTAGGCGGCATCTCCCAGGATTAGGATGGGCACCTGCATGACCCCGAGTGTGATGTTGTGTTGGGGGAAGAAGGTGCCTGCCTGTATGCACCGGTAGAGGCTGGAGTTCCTCAGGACACGGGTGTCAAGTGCCTTCTCCGGCTAGCCCACATAAATGTTCGAGAAGATCCCTCTGTGGTCCATGAGGGCCTGCAGGACCATGGAGTAGTAGCCCTTGTGATTCTGGTAGTCCGCGGCCTGGTGTTCCAGGGCTTGGACAGGGATGGGGGTCCTGTCCACAGTGTTCCCACAGTTGGGGAAGCTGAGTGCGACGAGGCCGTCGAGGGTGTCCTGCAGGTTGCCTGGGGTGATGAGGCGGGCTAGCAGGACCCAGTTGATGGCTCTGCTGAGCTGCAGGAGGGCGGCCCCCACAGTGGCCTTGGTGATGCCAAATTGGTGGGCAATGGAGTGATAGGAGTCCAGGATTGCCATCTTCCAGACCGTGATGGCCACTCGCTTGTCCACAGGCAGGGAGGGTTGGAATTGGGTGTCCTTGTGCTGCAGGACCAGGGTGAACTTGCAGACCAGCTCCAGGAAGGTCTGCTTGCTCATCCTGAAGTTCTGCAGCCACTGGTCATCATCCCAAGTGGTGAGGACGACACAGTCCCACCATTCGCTGCTGGTTTCCTGTGCTGAGAGGTGACGGGGCATGGAGAGCACCATCAGCACGGCAGCTTGCTGGGCCAGCATGGTGGTGGCGCTGCTGTCTGCCTCCGCACTGTCGGGGTCCAAGAAGATTGTGATCCACATGAAGAGAGCTCTGCACTGAATAGCGAGTGTCGAGCACCAGCCTGACAAGTCGCAGCAACAGAGTGTGGTCCATGACCTCCTCGTGCTCTATGTTGCCAGGCACAATGGAGGTGAGCTTACTTCCTCTTTTATTGGTATTGGCCAAGGGATTGGGCCCTTCTCAGGTGCCATGTTGGCACACTTGCCATGATGCACCCCTCCTAAGTCAACCTAGCAAGTGCCTGCATGGACGTGCTAGGTCAACTAGGCTTCTAGTATGGACGCGCTAAGTCAACTTTGTTAAGTCGATTTAACTAAGTCGACTTAGCATTTTTAGGTGTAGACATAGTCATAGACTCTAAAGTTAGAAATGGCCAATATGATCACCTAATCTGATCCCCTGCACATGCTGACCACAGAACCTCACTCACCTTCTCCTGCAATAAACCTCTAACCTATAAATAAACCTCTAACCTTTTAGAAAGAGACCTCCAGTGTTGATGAAAGAATTTACAGTGTCTCTAGATAACATGTTCCAAGGCTTATTTCTCTGCACTGTTGAAAAGTGAACCTTATTTCCAGCCTAAATTTGTTCAGCTTCAGCTTCCAAGCATTGGATCTCATTCTGCCTTTGTCTGATGCCAGAAATCTTAACCTCCTCTCGGCCAACCCAAACAGATTGAGTATCATTAGTGTCTCACTGTAAAGCATGCAGCTTTTCAGAGTCGCTGCTTTTCAAAACAAAATCTTCCCTTTTGGCTTCTCAGTAGCTGTGTGAAAATGCAAGATATAGGCAGATGGTCCAAGACACAAGAGTGAAGATGCCTTTAAGTCAAGCAAGTGCAGAATAATACAGTATCTGACCTATACCAATGTAATGCCTGAGAGTCACATTGGATTCCTTCTGGAGAAAGGTTCATTGAGTCATAGATTCCAGGCCAGACAGGAGCATTCTGATCATCTAGTCTGACCCCTCTTCGAACACAGGCCAGAGAACAGCCCCACAATAATTCACAGAGCAGATCTTTGAGGAAAACATCCAGTCCCAAATGAAAAATTCTTAGTAATGGAGAATTCATCAGGGCACCATGCTCTTTTGTAAGTTGTTCTAAAGGTTAATTATTCTCTCTCTTAAAATTTTACTCCTTATTGCCAGCCTGAATTTGTCTAGCTTCAACTTCCAGCCACTGGCTGGCGTTAGATCTTTCTCTATGAGACTGAGGATGTTTGTTCCCCCTGTAGGTAATTATTGACTGTAATAAAGTTCCTGCCTTCTCTTTGCTAAACTATATAGGTGGAACTCTTTAAGTCTGTCACTTTTCTAAGCCTCTGATCATTGTTGTGGCTCTTCACTGATCCCTCTCCAGTTCATCAGGAGCCTTCCTGAAGTGTAGACACCAGACTGACTCAGTACCCAGCAGTGTCACACCCAATGCTATACAGGGCGTGTACAAACTACAATCTTGCTTGTTGCGCGGCAACAGCCCTCTTGCCGCACAAAAGGTAAACCACGTAAACAGCTGTTTCGTGGTAGAGCCAATGTGTACGCTCCTTGCGCTTTTGACAGCCTCCGGAAATGTCCCAGAGTGCCAGTTGAGGCCACTCTGGGACACCGGAGCTGTCATACTTGTCAATTTCACTGCTTTAGCAGAGCTGTGAAATTGACAAGTAGCGGAGCTCCTGCCAAAGGAGCTCCACTGCTGTTGAAGCCACCAGGAATCCTGGTGGCTCCCGGGGACTGGCCACCCAGGCTGGTGGCTCCCGAGCGGGAGCACGCAAGCAGGGGCGTCTTCAGCCCCGCTGGCTGCCACTGGGGCTGAGGGCTACCAAGCAGGAGCACCCAAGCCCGGGTGGCAACCAAAAGGGCTCAAGCCGCCCGTGCTTGGGGGGTCCTGCTTGGGATCCCCCAGCCCAGGCAGCAGCCAGCGGGGCTCAAGCCACACATGCTTGGGGGCTTGCGCTCGGGAGCCTCAAGCATGGGCAGCTTCAGCCGAGCTTCCTGCCACTGGGGCTTGGGTGCTCTTGCTCGAGAGCACCTAAGCCTGGGCAGCTTCAACCCCACTGGCTGCAGCCCAGGCTGGGGACCCAGGCTCCCAAGTGGGAGCCTCCAAGCATGGGTGGCTTCAGCTGAGCTGCCTGGGTCCAGGGCTCTCGGCAGCTGTAGCCCTGCTGCCCTGGGGGTTCCCCAGGGCTGTGGGACTCCAGCCGCCGAGAGCGCCAGCTTCTCAACGGCAGAGTAGCCCTGGCCCCGAGGAAGCCCTGCAGGAGCAGGGCTCAAGCCACCGGCAGCTTCGGAGCCCCGGCCCTGGGGAAGCCCCGCTGCTGCAGAGCTTCCCTAGGGCTAGGGCTCCACTGCCGCCTGTGGCTTGAGCCCCACTGCCTGTCACCTGGGCTGGCAGCTCCCGGCAGCTTTAAACAAGCCGCTCAGGGTTGCCAGTCCCGAGTGGCTAGAGGGAATCCCCATGGCAGCGGGACTATAGCCGCCAGGAGTGCTGGCACTCCCGGCGCCTTGAGCCCTACTGCCGCGGAGGTTCCCCGCAGCCGGGGCTCAGCTGCTGCTGGGAAGCCTGAGCTCCCAGCGGCTTGAGCTTCACGGCTAGCCCAAAGGCTGGCTCCTGCAGTGCATGGTGGGATAGGTGCCCACGATGCACTGCTCCTAATGAAAATTCAAAGGAATGTGTGAACACTCCTTTTCATTAGAAGGATTACTGTCTGGAGAGAGGAAAATGTTACAGTTATAATGCTTTGCTTGTCCCGCAACAACTTATTGCAGTACAAGTCTGTAGTGGGCTGCCTTCTTTGTTCTCAGATATATACAGTTAAATGTAGTGATATCCACACTCTAGCACTGAGACAAGACTATATAGAGTAGACCACCCCTGATGGGCATTTGTCTAACCTGTTCTTAAAAACCTCCAGTGACAGAGATTCCACAACCTCCTTAGGTAATTTGTTCCAGTACTTAGCTACCCTGGCAGCTAGGATATTTTTCCTAAAGTCCAACCTAAATCTCCTTTGTACAATTTAAGCCCATTACTTTTCCTAACCTCAGTGGCTAAGGAGAACAGTTTATCACCTTCCTCTTTTATAACAACCTTTTATTTACTTGAAGACTATTATCATGTCCCCATCAGTTGTCTCTTCTCCAGACTAAGTAAACCCATTTTTTTCAATCTATTCTCATAGGTCATGTATTCTAGATCTTTAATCATTTTTGTTGCTGTCCTCTCGACTTTCTCCAGTCCTTTCACATCTTTTCTGAAACATGGTGCCCAGACTGGACACAATACTCCATTTGAAGCCTTATCAGTGCAGAGTGGAGTAGAAGAATTATTTCTCCTGCCTTGCATACAACACTCCTGCTAATACATCCCAGAATGAGTTTCGGGGGTTTTGCAACAGTTTTACATTGCTGGCTAATAGTCTGTGATCCACTCTAACCCCCAGATCTTTTTTCCGCAGTACTCCTTCCTACGTGGTCTTTTCCTGCTTTGAATTTGTGCAATTGATTATTCCTGCCTACATGTAGTACTTTGCATTTGTCCTTATTGAATTTCATCCGATTTAGACTCGTAGACTCATGGTCTATGTCTACACTTACTAAAATTAGTTCAAATTAGTTAGTTCGAATTAGCTTAATTTGAACTAGCATGGCCACACTGGAATGTTAGTTCAAACTAAGCAAGCACTTGCTTAGTTCGAATTAGCGATCCGCATTCATTTCAATGGCCGTTTAATTCGAACTAAGAAATTAGTTCGAATTAACATGGCCACATTGGTTAATTCGAACTAGTTAGCTTGAATTAACCCCTTAGTTCGAATACCCTATTTGAAATAATTAGTTCGAATTAAGGAAGCCCTTAATTCGAACTAATTTGCCAGTGTAGACATAGCCATAGACTTTACGGTGAGAAGGGACCAGTACGATCATCTAGTCTGATCTCCTGCAAAATGCAGGCCTCAAGACCTCACCCACCCACTCCAGCAATAGGCCACCAACCTACGACTGAGTTATTTACCTCCTTAAATCATGATTTAAGGACTTTAAGATACAGAGAATTCACCAGTAGGTGAGCTATACCCTGTGCTACAGAGAAAGGCGAAAAACTCCCAGAGCTCAAGCCAACCAGCCCTGGGGGAAAATTCCTTCCCGACCCCAAATATGGCGATCAGTTAAACTCTGAGCATGTGGCCAAATCTCAACAGCCAGTTACCCAAGAAACAATTCTCTGTAATAACTCAGAACCCATCCCATGTACTCTCCCCTCTTAAGCCACTTGTATATCCACCACACGTAGCCAAATATCAGTCAATTTCCAAAACAGGCTAATCATACCATCCCCTTCATAAACTTATCAAGTTCAGTTTTGAAAGCAGTTATGGTTTTTGCCCCCACAACTTCCGTTGGAAGGCTATTCCAGAACTTTACTCCTCTAATGGTTAGAAACCTGCATCTAATTTCAAGCCTAAATTTCTTGATGGCCAGATAATAACCATTTGTTCTGGTGTCCACATTGGTACTGTATTCAAATAATTCCTCTCCCTCCCTGATATTAATCCCTCTGATGTATTCATAGAGAGCAATCATATCCCCCCTCCACCTTCTTTTGGTTAGGCTAAATAAGCCAAGCTTCTTGAGTCTCCACTCATAGGGCAGGTTTTCGACTCCACAGACCATCCTTGTAGCCCTTCTCTGCACCTGTTCCAATTTGAATTAATCCTTTTTAAACATGGGGGACCAGAACTGCACGCAATATTCCAGATGGGGTCTCACCAGTGCCTTGTACAGCGTCACTAACACCTCCCTGTCTCTACTTGAAATACCTCTCCTGATACATCCTAGAACTGCATTAGCTTTTTTCACGGCCACATCACATTGGCGGCTCATAGTCATCCTATGATCAACTAGTACTCCCAGATCCTTCTCCTCCTCCGTCCGTTCCAACTGATGCGTCCCCAACTTATAGAAAAAAATGCTTGTTATTTGTCTCTAAATGCATGACCTTGCACTGCCCATTATTAAATTTCATCCTATTCCTGATACTCCAGTTTACAAAGTCATCCAGATCTTTCTGTATGGTATCCTGATCCTTCTCTGTATTGGCAATACCTCCCAACTGGGTGTCATCCGCAAACTTTATTAGCACATTCCCGCTTTTTGTGCCAAGGTCAGTAACAAAAAGGTTGAACAAGATCGGTCCCAAGATAGATCCCTGAGGGACTCCACTGGTAACCTCCTTCCAGCTTGACAGTTCACCCTTCAGTATGACCCACTGTAGTCTCCCTTTTAACCAGTTCCTTATCCACCTTACTATATTCATATTAATCCCCATCTTCTGTAACTTAACTAATAACTCCCTATGTGGAACTGTATCAAATGCGTTGCTGAAATCTAAGTAAATTAGGTCCACCGCACTCCCTTTATCTAAAAAATCTGTTATCCTTTCAAAAAAGGAGATCAAGTTGGTCTGGCATGATCTTCCTTTTGTGAAGCCATGTTGTATTTTATCACAGTTACCGTTATCCTCTATAGCGTTAAGTACTTTCTCCTTCAAAATTTTCTCCAAGACCTTGCATACTACCGAGGTCAAACTAACAGGCTTGTAGTTACCCGGATCATTTTTATTCCCTTGTTTGAAATTAGGAACTACATTAGCGATTTTCCAGTCATACGGTACAACCCCCGAGTTTACAGATTCATTAAAAATCCTCGTTAAAGGGCTGGCAATTTCATGAGCCAGTTTCTTTAGTACCCTCGGATGGAGATTGCCCGGCCTCCCCAATTTAGTCGCATCCAGCCGCTCCAGTTTGGCTTCCACCTCAGTTATGATAATTTCCATTTTCATGATCTCATTCCCATTGGCTTCCCTACCTCTATCCCCCAGATCATCTTCACTCTCATTGAAAACAGATGCAAAGTACTTATTTAGACATTCAGCCATGCCTAAATTATCCTTGACCTCCACCCCATCCTCAGTTTTTAACGGTCCCACTTCTTCTTTCTTTGTTTTCCTCCTATTTATATGGCTAAAGAACCTTTTACTATTGGTTTTAATTCCCTTCACAAGGTCCAGCTCAGCTTGACTTTTTGCCTTTCTCACTCTTTCTCTATGGCTATGTCTACACTTGCACTTTTAAGTCGACTTAGTGTGTCTACACTTAAAATTAAAGTCAACTTAAAGGGGAACTTACAAAGTCGACCTAGAGCGTCCACACTGGATGCTCTAGGTCGACTTTGAGGGGCTAGGTGGACCTTGGGCAGGTCCACGGTGGCGGGGTGGCACCCCTTGTGTGCAATGGGGCAAAGGGGGACAGGGACCCTGGCAGGGCATGTGGGCAGGGTGTGACGCTTTCTGGATTTAGGAAAGCATTTATGATATTATTTTCTATTCATATATCATAAATGCTATAATCCATAGGAACTATGTCATGTTTGGTATCAATAGAAAGGTAGTAATTTGCTGGGAATGATTATATAGTTTAGGAATTCTAGTCTAGTCCTAGTCTAGTCTAGGAATTCTATTTCGATTAGAAGTTAGGAATTCGGTGTTCTATCTATACTTTAACTTGTGTGATTTTATGGGAATGCCGCAGACAGGATGTCACCAACCATTGTCTCCTTAATGTTTAGGAATTTTCCAAGTAGAATGGTCCCAGGGAGTAACCTGATGAGCCATTAAGGACATAAGGAATACAAGCATTGTGTTCTTAATGGCTCATCAGTTTACTCCCTGGGACCATTCTACCTGGAACATTCCTAAACATTAAGGAGACAATGGTTGGTGACATCCTGTCTGGGGCGTTCCCATAAAATCACACAAGTTAAAATATAGATAGAACACCACATTCCTAACTTCTAATCGAAATAGAATTCCTAGACATAAACTATATAATCATTCCCAGCAAATTACTACCTTTCTATTGATACCAAACATGACATAGTTCCTATGGATTATAGCATTTATGAGCTATCCATTGAAAATAATATCATAAATGCTTCCCTAAATCCAGACAGCATCACACACAGGGCTCTGCCCTGCCTTTTGGAGGGCATGCCAGGCTCCCTCTGTGCCCCCCGGCAGGGAGGGCAGTGGTGTAGTCCTGGGGTAGCCCTAAGTCGACTTAGGGCTACCCCACGTCTACACTGGCTTAATTCGACTTTAAAAAGTCGAATTAAGCCTTAAATCTATTTAAATCTAGGTTTAATAAAGTCGACTTAATTTTCATTAAGTCGACTTTATTTTCCTTAAGTCAACTTAAGCAAAGTGTAGTGTAGACGCAGGGCAAATTAAGTCGACTTAAGCCAAGCTTAAGTCGACTTAATTTACCAGTGTAGACGCAGCCTACATGTTCTGACCTCCAAAAGGTAGCTTTCCTTGCTGATCTCTCCCCTTTTCCACTCCTTGTAGGCTCTGTGCTTCCTCCTAATCGCCTTTCTGAGATGCTTACACATCCAGCTTGGTCCACAGCTCTTGCCTATTGAATTCAGACCATTTCTTCAGTTTATCATGATTTTAATCCTGTCCTCCAAAACACTTGCAACCCTCCAGTTTAGTATCATCTGCAGACTTTGGAAGTGTGCTCTCTGTGTCATTATCCAAATCATTGATTAAGTTATTGAACAGAACTGGATGCAGGACTGATCCCTGCAAGACCCCATATGATATGCCCTTCCAGATTGGTTGTGAATCATTGATAACTGATTCGTTTTCCATCCAGTTGTTCATCCACATTATTGGAGATTCCTCTAGGCTATATTTCCCTAGTTTGTTTATGAGGTCATGTGAGACAGTACCGAAAGCATTACTAAAGCTGAGCTATATCACATCTATTACTCCCCCCATCCACAAGGCTTGTTAACCTGTCAGAGAAGAATATGATGTTGGTTTGACATGAAATGTTCTTGACAAATCCATCTTAATGATTACTTATCATCATATTTTCTTCTAGCTGGTTGTCAATTGATTGTTCCATTATTTGCTCCATTATCTTTCCTGATGCCGAAGTTAAGCCGACTGCCCTTATTCCCCTTTGTATAGATAGGTTCTACATTGGCCTTTTGCAATCCCCTGGGGTCTCTCCCATCCTCCATGAGTTCTCAAGGATCATCACTAATGGCTCAGAGATCTCTTAAGCCAGTTCCTTAAGCATTCCAAGGCATTGCCTACACTACAGAATTTTGTTGACAAAAGTCAGCTTTCATCTTCAAAATCCAGGAGGTGTACACACTACAATGCTATCCTCACTCACAAAATTCTCTTCTTTGCTGACAAAATAAATCCATCTTGATGAATCATGGATGCAGTGCCTTTTGCATCAAAGACAGATTGAAAAAGTGTCAGTGTAGAAACGGCACTTGGTTGGGTGCTGAAAATGACCTCCAGAAGGTGTCCTACCATGCCCATTCAGACCACTCTGGTCAGCAGTTTGAACTCCACTGCCCTGCACCCAGCTATACAGGCATCAAACACCTCCCTCCCCACTTACACATCACATCTTCCCAGCTGACCACAGTGGCCCCACATACCAAATACTCTCTCGCTTCGAGCACACGGGACTGTTGGATCTGCTGAGTACATTGTGGTGCAGTCCCAGCTCTACTCCAGCTGTAGGAACTTTGATACCGACAGTCAGATTTCTTGAGGTATGTTGGAGAAGGACTACGAATGGGACATGGATCAGTGCCATGTGAAATAAAGGAACCGAGACAGACATACCAGATGTCTGGCAACTCAAACCATCATTCTGGTACTGCGCTGGAGACCTGCAATTTCAATAAGGATTTGGATGCCATCCTCCACTGCCAAGAGCCCCGTGGATACTTCAGGGGGGCTGTAGACACTGGCCATTGGACTGAACCTTGAGGACAAAATTGTGGACGAGGGAGTGTAGTTGAAGGATGAGCAGGACCGACTTAACCATATAGGTGAACTAGCCGATTGCCTAGGGCTCCAGACCTTAAGAGGCACCAAATTAGATGGAAGAGAATTTTTTACTCTATTTTAAAAATATATATTAATATGTTATCTCTTATAACATGTGGGGGAGGGGCACCAAAATCATAGTTCACCTATGGCACCAAAAACCCTTGGGCTGGCCCTGTGAATGAGATAGGGCAGGTAACTGGATCGTCTGATACCGTGGCGAGCTAGGACCTCTTCTCAATCCTGGAGGGTTCAAGCCAGTCCAGCACTCTGTCTCTGGCACACATGGTGCAGGAGAGAGCCCTGGGAAGTGATCATTTTGAGTTGACAGTGCTCAGCAACATGAGGTAGAACTGGCCTTTTTTTGTTATATGCTAGAAGGGATAGAAACATACAAGACTAGCTGTGCTTGCATCTGCTTCCCATTCCCCAGCGCAGCTACACAATGGAGTGGAACAGTGTGTTAATGCACACTGAGGTTTCATGGGAATTCTCCAGAGAGATCTCTAGGAAACTTTCCTGCAGGTGCTCATCAATCCTCTGTCGAAGGCTCCTCAGCAGAACTGCTTTGTTCCTTCTCCCATTGTAGGAAACTTTCCTGTGCCAATCAGCAATCACTTGTGCAGGGATCAGAGTAGCACATAGGTGAGCAGAAGAAGAACCAGACCTGAAGCCACTGGCATGCAGGAGAGGCACCCTTGAAGACTTGCTTACCTTCAGGAGAGAGATACCAGCTTCTATGACCCCACTTGCTTGCAATGTCCCCCTTAGAAAACCACTAATACTCTTTCCCTCATCTTGAACATCTCCCCCTGGGCCAAACTCACCATGCTTAGGGCATTTGCCGAGCTATGTGCTTGCCAAGGGAGAGTGAGAAAGAGGTGTGTTTTAATATCATGATCCGATGCTGTGAATGCACTAACAATCTTGCTTCTTTTCGTTGTTACTTGTGCGTCTGCAAACGTGGCATACCAGCAAAACACCACCGCCAGATAAGGAAGGGACCCAGAAGGAGCAAAGAGGGCAGATACTCCAAATTCCTCAAGCCACACAGCAAGAATGAAGGGTGTGGAGTCAGACAGTTTCCGAAATGTGAAAAGATACAGGGAGGAAACAGGGCCAGGAGTGAATCTTGGTGAGCCAGAAGAGGACAATAAAAGCAATGGAGGAGCAAACAGAAATGCTGCAGTCCCTAATCGTGCTGCAGACAGACCCTGTAGAACTGCTTGCAGTGCACTTCCCAAACTCATCCCACACTTTCCTTGCCACTTCCTGGCCTGTTCACTCCACCCTTCAGACAGCTTCCAAAATGACAGCTGGCATTACACACAGCTAGGGGAGTCCCCGTTGGAGGGTGCCCTTCAGTGTTATCTCCCTTTCAACCAGGGGCATCACTGCCCCGAAAATAGGTTCCTGGGCCCTGGATCTGCGCCAGACTCGGGGCACTGGTGCTGGGACTTGGGGCCTGTGCCCCATGTGCCCAGTGCCAGCAGAACCAATGCTTTCAACCAAGCGTTTTCTGTGCGTTCTTTATTGCTATTTATTTATTTATTTGTTTGTTTATTTATTTATTTAAAACCCTATTTATTTATTAATTTCACGCCTACACATGGTGGTTGCTGCTGGAATTCATACACAGTGACAACTTGCACATTTGCACCCTACAAATCATGGCCTGTTTGCAAGCATCAAGATTTACATGCAAGGTAACAAAGCATGGCAGAACGCTTCATAGAAAGACACAGTGGTGCTCATTGTCGGCTTGATTCCTCAAATCCTCCCTGATTTGAAGAGCCCCCCCATAGTGGCCCTCTAATAGCCATGGTATCTGGCTCCTCAAAATCAGATCTGTCTTCACATGCCACCCCTGGGGAAACCTTTCATCCTGAGCCTCACAAATACTACACAGTGCACAGCAGTCTGCTCTGACCATGGGAATATTTTCCTCATTTAGGTCTGACCTGCCATAAAAGCACTACCAGTGAGCCTTTAATCTGCCAAACACATATGCTATGATCATTCTGCACCTGCTCAGTCTGTTATTGAAGATCTCCTTGCTGCTATCCAGGTTGCCTACGTAAAGACATCATGGCCCATAGCATTAATGGATAGGCTGGCTCTCCCAGGATCACTATGGGCATTTCAATAGCCTCACTGGGATCTTTTTGGTCTGGAAAGAAAGACCCTGTTTGCAGCTTTTTGTACAGCTTATGTTCTTGAAAATGTTTGCATCATATACTTTCCCTGACCACTCTGCTGAAATCAGTGAATCATAGAAACTGGAAGAGACCAGGAGAGGATGAGGCTATGTCTACACTGGCAAGTTAATTCAAATTAAGGAAGCTTAATTTGAACTAACTAAAGCCATGGCTACACTAGGCTTTAATTAGTTCGAATTAAGGGCTTCCTTAATTCGAACTAATAAATTTGAATAGGCTATTCGAAGTAAGGGTTAATTTGAACTAGTTAGTTCGAATTAACCAATGTGGCCATGTTAGTTCAAACTAAGTGCTTAGTTCGAAATAACCTGCCCATTGAATTCAATGCAAATCGCTAATTTGAACTAAGCAAGTAAGTGCCATGAATGGCACTTGCTTAGTTCGAACTAAATTTTTCTAGTTCGAATTAAGTTAATTCAAACTAACTAAAATTAGTTCGAATTAGTTAGTTTGAATTAACTAATTCAAACTAATTTTAGTAAGTGTAGACATAAAAATGCCCTCATGGCAGGACCAAGACCCTGCTGACCCACAAGCACCTGCAGAAGTATCATAGAGAAGTATCTTTCTATTGCTGTATTATGCTGTAAGATGGTCTAGGGCCAGAACTGGGATATGTGTGCCATCTATTCCCCCACCGCAGGTAGAGAATCCCATTGCTCCAAAGCCATCCACTATTTCATGCATATTTCCAAGAGTCATAATCCTTCGTTAACAGGATGTGATTAAGGGCCCTGCACACTTGGGTTAATGCAGACACAGTGAAGGACTTCCCCACTCCAAACGGATGCACCACTGACAGGAGCAGTTTGGAGTTGCCAGCTTCCAGACAGCAATCACCGCATTCCTCTCCACGGAGGCAGCAGCTCGCATTTTGGCATCCTTGGGCACACAGTTCCAGGAAGGTGGATTTGTGCATCCTAAAGTTCTGTAGCTGCTGTTCGTCATCCCATACATTCATAACGATGCGATCCCACCACTTAGTGCTTGTTTCTCAAGCCCACTACCAATGGTCTATTGTAGCAAGCTGTTCTGTGAATGCCAAAAGTAAGCTGGTCTTGTCTCTTTCCATGGAACGCAGCATGGAGTCCTGTTCAGATGTGGAGCTCATAAGATATGATCAACTGTGTTGTGTTCATAGCGCTGACCACAACAGCAGAGAGCAGTGCGGGATCCATCCTTTCTGGCAGGGTGCGTAGTAAAAATAGGCTTTTGAAAAATGGCACAAAAGACAGTTAGAAGTCCATGGGATGATGGGACAGAAAAAAACTGAGTTGAGCCCACACCCAAGACGCACTGTGAACTACTTCCCACAACTCCTAGCTGCAGAAGGTGGTGAGTTGCACAGTGGGATAGCTATCCACAGTGCACTGCTGTCCCTGCTGATGCTAGAGCTCCAACTGCAGACATGCAGCGCCAACAGAAAGAGTATTGCATGAACATGCAAAGCGTTGCAATTATAGCAGCTTATGATCATCGTGTAACTTGCGTCAACAAAGCTGCAGTGTAGATAAGGCCTAAGAGGTATTTCATCAGGCCCAGCTGACTTGAAGACATCTAACTTGTCTAAGTCATTCTTAACTTGTTCTTTTCTTATTTCAGCCTCGGGCCCTACCCCATTTACACTGATGTTCACAATATTAGTCGTCCAATCACTGCTAACGTTTCGGGTGAAAACTGAAACAAAAACGACATTTAATGCTTTGGCCCTTCTTTTCTTTTCTTTTCTTTTCTTTTCTTTTCTTTTCTTTTCTTTT
>ML686217.1:961752-972360 GCA_007922175.1 Pelusios castaneus
TTCTTTTCTTTTCTTTTCTTTTCTTTTCTTTTCTTTTCTTTTCTTTTCTACCTCGTTGAATAATGGACCTCCTCAGTGCTTGGTTTTCCTCTTGTGGCTCATATATTTGCAAATGTTTTCTCGTTACCCTTTATGTCCCTAGCTAGTTTAAGTTTGTGTTGTGCTTTGACCTTTCAGATTTTGCCCCTACATGCGTGTGTTGTTTGTCTTTATACTCATCCTTTGTAATTTGACCTACTTTCCTCTTTTTCTATGCCTCCTTTTTAAAGTTCAGGTTGTTGAAGTGTTCCTGGGTCAGCCAGGGTGGTCTCTTACCATACTTCCTACTGGTGAATCCACACCTCAATACAGCAAATGCAGGATCACAATGAAAAACGTGCAAACAGGCCTTCAGGAGGAGGAGAACCTCACCCTGACTGCCTCAACAGACATCAGTGTCCTACCAGCCCTGCTGGAACAAGCCCCAGATCTTGACTTGATGCTCCATGGTGCTGAGCTCCAGTTGAACTCAGTGGGTACTGAGGGCCTGTGTACCCTACAGGCATGTTCAGCACCTTGCAGGATTAAGCCCCAAGTGCCTGCTGTGTGCAGTTGATCTGGTCTGTCATCCTCCAAGAGGTTCCTAAGAAGCTCCTGCAGAAAATGCATGAGCCCTAAAAGTCACACTGGAAAATACAAATAGGATAGTCAGAAAAACTCCCCAGGATATTACAGAAACATGGGGTGAAATCTGGGCCACACTAGAGTCGATGGGGTTTTCTGACCTTAGGATTTCGACCTTGAGGATTGAGTGGTGCATTCCTGGGGCACGGAATCAACGTGTCAGGGGGTTTAGCCCAGTTGTAAAACACCACCACCCAGACTGATAAATGAGTTGCAGCATTGCAACACCTAACTGAGTTAGAGCCTTGCTCTCATTTCTCAAAGCAATGTAGGCATTTCAAGGCCAAAATCCCATTAACTGTCACTGGGATACCAGGGACTGGAGTGTAGTGATGATCTGAGGGAGAAACAGGGTTGGTGCAGGGGAGACACTGGGCAGGCTCCTCATGATGTGCAGTGGATGGGGGTGCCATCTCCTCCAGTGCCCCCCATCCCCTCTGCAAAGTGAAAGGCCAGACTGGCGCCCCTGGGTGAGACTGCCCTGTCTGAGCTGGTGCCAGGCTGTGGGGATGAAGTGGCGAGTAAGTGTGGGGCACTGGGGGCCGTCCCTTCTCAACAGGCGGGGGGCACAGGAGGCTGAGGGGCAGCTTCTCCCCTCCTGCACCCCCTCTCCCGTCTCCATCTGCAAATGCAAGTTTGGCCCCGGGGCATCAGAGCCCCATGGTATGCACAACTGGAGTGCTGCTGAAAATGAGACATGCCGTACGCTGGGCTACAGCTAGAAGCTCTCCCTGGCTCCAGCACTCAGCTGTGGAAACTTCACTGGCGTGGCCCTGACGCCCAGTGTAGATGCAGAGCTTGGTGGAAGAACTCATCCCTTGGTCTAGCTTCCACCCCTTAGGAAGGCATTTTAGCTACTGCAAAGCATCAGCGCCACAGAGGCACAGCTATAGCACCATAGCCACGCTTCTGGCATATAGATGTACCCAGTATTGGACCAGTGATGCCTAAACACCTCTAGAAAACTAGCCTGAAGGCTCTGCCTGTCTCTGTACTGGAAGGAGCCAAAGCACCCACATCCCCTCCTGCTAGGAGCAGTTCCTATGCCAGCCAAGCCAGTGCCTGGCCAGTGCTGGGCAAAAAGCCCAATCGATCCCTCACACTCGCAAATCCTGCTGCAGCCTGGGACCCCACAGCCAGAGCTGGCCAGGGCAGAACCGGCAGCTCTTGCTAGTCAGCCAGGAGCAAAAAGGCTGGGGGGCAGGGCAGGCGGAGGAGGGCATGTCTCAGTCCTTGCAGTTCAGCCCCAGCCCCCAAACTCCAGGGACTGGCATCAAACACATCCTGCTCTAAACCCCGGCCTCAGGGACTAATACCCAGGCACAGCTCCAAGGCCAGAGTCTGGTGCTGCAACAGAGGAGTGCCTGGGAAGATCAGCTCCCAGCTCAGCACGATGGCTCTGGCTGCCTGCCCGGGGCTGTTGGACACCGCACCACAACCATGTGTGCAGCCCAACAGCGGACTCAGAGCAAGTGTGTCAGTCGGGTCCAGAGATGGCAGATGGAGTAAGGGGCCCCAGGTGAGCCAGGAGCAGAGCTACAGTGTAGGGCCACATCTGCTGGGGGCTCTGACATACAAGGGAGAGCAAGGAGCTCCCAGCTCTTTCAGATAAGGGAAACCATGCCTGAGCGTGGGGGAAAGCTGGTATGTGCTGGGGCACCTTGCCCCAGAGCAAACATGGCAGCCATGGGTATGTGGGCTTGGGAGCAAACAGTACGTGGCCTGGCCTGGCATGTGCGTATTGTACCCATTGGACACCACAGCCTGGACTCTGACTCTTTCCACTGTGGCCACCAGTGTCTACCAGCTAGGTCAATAAAGTTTGCAGATGACACTGTGACAGGCTGCTCCCCAAATCCAGTCTGGTGTGCTGCTATGACCGCTTGAACCCCACTCCTGAACCCCAATTTACCCCGCTCTGCTGGGTGACCGCTCACTCCTGAGTCAGTCCACACCAGCCACCAGCGTGTAATTGGTCCCAGGCAGTGGGTGTAAATCCACTAGCCACACAGGCGTTGGTCCCCAAGCAAGCACACCCAGCCCCAGACACTACACTGGGAGCCACTGCCTTACAGGGATTGGGACCCACTCCCAATCACCTTAGTCTCCAGTCCGTCCACTTAACAAAGAAGTGGATTGTGCCCAGCCTCCCACATCCACACCCTCTAAAGACCACACAGCTTTAGGTAAAACAACTACTAGTTTATTGATCAGAGTCTGATTTCAAGTGAGAATATGGCCAATCATGGCAGCAACATGTTACAAATGAGTCAGGAGTGACCACTATCAAATAAAAGGTATAAACCGCATACTACCCTAACATCTTCACCTAAACTGACCTCAGAGTCCAAGATTATGCGCATGGTGTTCGGCTGTTCGATGTTTTACAGCCATTCTCTGCCTGTTCCCAGGCAGGGCCCCGATCTTGCTTGAAGTTGGTTGCAAGATGGTGTCTTCTCAGGCTGAAAGCCTGCAGCTTCTCTCCTCTCACAGTCTCTGTGTCTTTGTTTTAACAAACTGCTGACAGCCCCTCCCCCTCACTGTCCTGTTCTCTTCACTCCTACCTGAGCAGGGGAGGGCATTAGCATTCCCTTTGATGTGTAAATCTTCAGCCATTGTGCTAGAGACAGCCCTGAGAGTCTGAACCCTGTAACATGCTTCACATCTATACATACATGTCGCAGCAGGGAACATGGCACCCTGGTAATCACGTGGCATATGTTCTGAGCATTCACAGAGGAACCTGGTATAGTGTAATTGTCATCAAATAACACAATTACACTGCAAAACTGAACAGAAAGATTATACAGGTCACGCCCAAGGGCTGCACAGATGTGCATTCCGTCACAGACACCAAGTTGGGAGGTATTGCCAATACAGAGAAGGCTTGGGATACCATACAGAAAGATCTGGATGACCTTATAAACTGAAGTATCAGGAATAAGATGAAATTTAATAATGGGAAGTGCAAGGTCATGCATTTAGGGACAAACAACAAGCATTTTTCCTATAAGTTGGGGATGCATCAGTTGGAACGGACTGAGGAGGAGAAGGATCTGGGAGTACTGGTTGATCATAGGAAGACTATGAGCCACCAATGTGATGTGGCAGTGAAAAAAGCTAATGTGGTTCTACGATGTATCAGGAGAGGTATTTCAAGTAGAGACAGGGAGGTGTTAGTGCTGCTGTACAAGGCACTGGTGAGACCCCATCTGGAATACTGTGTGCAGTTCTGGTCCCCCATGTTTAAAAAGGATGAATTCAAATTGGAAAGGTGCAGAGAAGGGCTACAAGGATGGTCTGTGGAGTGGAAAATCTGCCCTATGAGTGGAGACTCAAGAAGCTTGGCTTGTTTAGCTTAACCAAAGGAAGGTTGAGGGGGGATATGATTGCTCTCTATAAATACATCAGAGGGATTAATATCAGGGAGGGAGAGGAATTATTTTAGTACAGCACCAATGTGGACACCAGCACAAATGGTTATAAACTGTTCATCAAGAAATTTAGGCTTGAAATTAGACACAGGTTTCTAACCATTAGAAGAGTGAAGTTAAGGAATAACCTTCCAAGGGGAGTTGTGGGGGCAAAAACCATTACTGCTTTCAAAACTGAACTTGATAAGTTTATGGAGGGGATGGTATGATTAGCCTATTTTGGAAGTTGACTGATATTTGGCTACGTGTGGTGGATATACAAGTGGCCTAAGAGGGGAGAGTACATGGGGTGGGTTCTGAGTTATTACAGAGAATTGTTTCTTGGGTAACTGGCTGTTGAGACTTGCCCATGTGCTCAGGGTTTAACTGATGGCCATATTTGGGGTCGGGAAGGAATTTTCCCCAAGGGCTGATTGGCCTGGGCTCTGGGGGTTTTTCACCTTCCTCTGTAGCACAGGGCATGATTCACCTACCGGTGGATTCTCTGTATCTTAAAGTCCTTAAATCATGATTTAAGGAGGTAAATAACTCAGTCATAGGTTGGTGGCCTATTGCTGGAGTGGGTGGGTAAGGTCTTGAGGCCTGCATTTTGCAGGAGGTCAGACTAGATGATCGTACTGGTCCCTTCTGACCTTAAAGTCTGTGAGTCTATGATGAGTTGTTATAGGAATAAATTAACACCGTGCAGGAGCGTGGGATTGGGAGTCTAAATGCAAGTGTGTGTGTGGCTGGGTCACTGTCTCTGCATGGCAAGGAGCGTGACTTTGCGACCATCCCTGGCTGTATGTGAGTGTGACAGTCTCTGAGAGAATGTGTGTGTGTGTGTGTGTACACTCATCTTTGCACATGTATGTGAGGATGGCCTTGAGTGTGACTGGTGTTGTGATGTCTGCTTGTGACTCTGTCTGGCTGTGAGTGTGACTGTGTCTGGGTGCGGCTGTGAGTGTGTCTGTAACTGTGGCGGTCTCTGGGTTTCGCTGTGTCTGTCTGTGAGGGCAAGTCTACATTGATGGCGGTAAAGTCACCGCCGTCAGCACGATCTTCAGTTTTCGATTGAGGCGTCTGTATAGACACACTCAATCGATAACCAAACTGGAGCTGGAACACCAGCTCCGTAACCGCACTTATACTGTGCCAACAGATACCATTTCTGGTCGGCTTAGTGTAGGGGGGATTTAAGAAGTCGGCGAGAGATATGCAAGTTATATTACGAACCTTATGTATCTCCCGTCGACTGCCGCCAAAAACGGCGGTAAGTGCAGCCTAGGGCTGAGTGTGACTGTGTCTGGGTGTGGCTGTCAGTGCAGTGGTGTCTGGGTTTCGCTGTGTCTGTCTGTGAGTGACTGTGTCTGGGTGTGGCTGCAACTGTCCATGTGCATGTGATGCCAATGACAAGAGTGAGTGTGTGTCCATGCAACTGGGTTTTTCTCTTTCATCTATGAGTACTTACAGCAGCCAATGTGCTGCTCCCATCTGGAGTGCTTTGAAGCTGCTGCTAACGCATTTCTAATTCCTGCTTATCAGCAAAGCCTGTTGGGAACCCATCTCTGCCGCTCCCTGGCTCACTCTGTGCTCAACATCTTAAAGGGCTTCCCTCATGCTTCACTTCTGTATTTCTTTCCTGAAAACCAGCTCACATCCTCCCCCTCCTTGCTCAGGCAGCCAAAATGGCAGCAAGAGTGAAGAGCCAGCTATGGAGACAGAAATCCATCTGTCTGTCTGCCTGCCCCGCTCCCTGCTGGCCTTGCTAGTGGCAGATCTTCCCTGGCACTCTGTGGTGTATGTGGGCATCTCCAGGGCACAGCTGCCCCCAGCTCAATCTGTCCCATTCCTGGGCCTATCCAGCCACACAAGCCTATCCAAGGTCTGGTGCCCTGTCGTGCTGATGTGAATCCCCTGCCATCCTGCCCCAATGTCACCGCTTGGCCCTGGTAGCTGTGGGGCACTGGCCGTGTCTTGTCACCACAGAAGGGCAGACTCTGGCTTGCCACGCCCCCCCAGCAAAGGGTTTCTGGGGCTTGTCTCATGCCCTTCCTGGTGGGACCCCGCTCCCCAAGGACAGGCTCACATAAGCCCCTGGGAAGCCCCAGCCCTTTCTTAGTAAAGCTCCCAGCCCTGTGCTGCACCACCCCCTGCCCACCTGGGGCTGAGCTGGGAGCAGCTGGGCTGCTGAGGACAGAGCAGTCAGCAGGAACTGGCCCAGCTCATACAGGCTATGTGCCATATACTGATGGGTTTTATACCGAAGATGGGGCGACCAGTTACATGGGACATGCCATGGGCATTGTGCCACCTAGTGACCAGCCCAGTGCCATGGACATTGTGCCATCCAGTGGTAAGGCAAGTGCTGGAATCTTGGCATTCAGAAGAGAGCGCTGCAGAGCCAGGTCAGGCTGGCATGGAGAGGCCGTGCAGATAGGGCTGCAATTATAGACCTAGGAGCTTTCCTTGCCTCTTGCCATGCACAGGGCTCTGTGCCTACCGTGCCTTCTCCTTGGTGGGCAGTGATACCAGCACCGTGGTGGCAGGGAGGATGAGGCAGAATCTGGGGAGGAAGGACACGGGGGTCATGGGTCTTAGGGTATGTCTACACGGGCAAGTTAGGTCGACTTAAGGAGGCTTAAATCGACCTAAACAAAGCTGCGTCCACACTAGGCTTTTATTAAGTCGACTTAAGCATTTGCTTAAGTCGACTCAATAACAGATTAAGTCGACTTAATAACACCTCCTCTGAGGTCGATTTAAGGCTTAAGTCTACTTCTTAAGTCGACTTAAGCCAGTGTGGATGCCCTAAGTCGACTTATTCCATTAATCAACCTAGGGCTGGGGACAAGGAAGCCCCACGTGGCTCCCTGGCAGAAGGGAGCTGTGCATGGCTCCGTTTTGCAGGGGAGCCATGCACGGTTCCTTGTCCCTGGAGGGAGCCCCTGCTCCCTTCTCCCCGGGATCCCCGACTCCTTTTTTGGCAAGGAGCCACACGTGACTCACCGGGGAAAAGAGGAGCCCCAGTTCCCCGAAAAGCAGGGAGCCACGGCTCCCCTTGTCCCCAGGAGCTGTGGTTCTCTTTGTCCCCGGGAGCTGTGTCTCCCCTAGCCCAGGGAAGACCCGCAACTCTCCATCGACCTAGCCAGTCGACTTAGAGAGTCTAGTGTAGACTCTCTAAGTTGACTTAACAAGGTCATCTCTAAGTTGACTTAAGGGTCTAATGTAGACTCTCTAAGTCGATTTAACAAGGTCGACTTTAAGCCGATCTTGTTAAGTTGACTTAACAGAGTCGACTTAGCGTTTCTAGTGTAGACATAGCCCTAGAGTCTGGCAGGGGGCTCAGAGATGGGGTTGTGGGGCAGCACCCACTGTCAGGAGGAGAGAGGCTGAGAAGGGAAAGAGCCAGGAAACACAGGAGTTGGGGGAAGAAAGGGAAGGAGAGCATGGCCAGCTGTCCCCCTTCTTCAGGGCAGCCAGTGCCAGTCCCAGGAGTCTGACTGAGTGTCCTGCCCTGCACTGGGGCTGCCCCAACTGTTCTGTGTCCAACTAGGAGCGTGCTCTTGTGCCACCACACTCCTGTACAGCTCCAAGCACCAGTCCCTCCACCCATATCCAGGTGCCGTCACTGGGACAGACTGACACTCACCCGATGCTGGCCCATGTGGGGCGAGGAAATGTGAAGCACACAGCATGCAGAGCCAGGAGGCACCAGCCACCTCTCCAACTACGGTCTGAAAGCAGCTGTGCATGAGGGCACAGCCTGGCTTAGCTTTCAGCTCTGACTTCTCCAACCTTCATCGTTTCCTTTCCACCTCTGATCTTCACCCACATCCAAGGCTGAGGCTATTCCCCAAAGGCTCTGTCCATGCACATAGTGACGGCTTACAAGGAAACTGTTTCCTTGGCTCATCCACAAGCCCAAGTGATCAGAAAAGCTGGTGTAAGCAGGACAAAAGAGTGTCAGATCCCATCCCAACACCCCTGGTCCCGAGGACCTGGGTGCCACCCACAGGTGCTGTCTCCATGCTGGCAGGCGCTGGCGGGCTGTGAGGCAGAGGGCTGCCCTGCATGTCGCCTGGCTGGTGCTGGCTCTTTGATTTGCACAGCAGGATCCGCAGACAATGAAAGCAATTTTCTCTCTGCTGAGCATGGAGGTTCCCTTAGCTGGATGGTGTCTTCACTGGGGCTGTTTAAGGCTGTATTTGAACTTTGGTGAGCTTCATACAAAGCAGTCCAGGACCGCCCAGGCCAGAACAAATCATGGCTCCTGCCGGGACGTCACCCAGGACTGCTCCCGAGAATGGGGGTCTTGCCCCTCTCCCCAAGGTGCTCCTCTTCCTCAGGACTTTCAGCACCAAAGCCCGGGCCTATGGCACCCAGCTAACATGGTAACGCCATTAGCCACCAACAGCAGCAGGATGTTTGGCTGGCCTGGCCACAAGAAAGACCATGGCAGACTCACCGGTGTGCCCCCCTAGCTTCCTACCCTGCGCCCCTGAGGAGATCCTGGCTGTTGACTGAGGCTGCAGTGATTAGTGATCTGCTTCCTCCTGCTGGTGCTGCAATGGGGGCATGTAACGCTTGGCGACCACGGGCTTCCATGCACACTGAAATAGCTTTATGGCAGACTGCCAGGTGGGATGCCTCACACGGTGCTGGTCCTGTGCCCTCACCCACTTCACTGGGAACTTCTGAATCTCCTCAGCCCAACCCAGCCTGCCTTGGAGATCAGTTATGAGCTATGTTCCCTCTAAGCTGCGCGGGTGCGCGGCCGCGCAGTGGCCATCACACCTCCCCCCCCCGTGCAGGCATGAGGGACTCCCACGCAGCCCAGCAGCCCCCGCCGCCCCCGAGACCGGCAGCTGGGCTCTGGGGCTGCCTTCTTTCTTTCTTTCTTTCTTTCTTTCTTTCTTTCTTTCTTTCTTTCTTTCTTTCTTTCTTTCTGCGGGTGGATGGGGATCGTGTAAGGGGCTGAGGGCGGGCGAGGATCATGGAAGGTGAGGGGCCCAGGAGTGGAGGGGGCTGGGCACTGTGAGGTGCTAGGGAGGAGAGGGAACTGCACTCCTGCCCTTTTCCCCATATTCTCTCCTGCCAGCCACGCCACCTCTCCCCTTCCCTTTCTTGCCACTCTCTGCTCTGCCCTGCTATGCTCCTACATTCTCCCCTGCCAGCCATCCCACCCCTCCCCTCTCTTGTCACCAGGGCCTTTGTCCCCACCCTCTCTCCACCCCTGCCCTTTTTTGCCCTAACACCCCTTTTCTTCTTTGCCCCTCTTCTTTGATGAGACATAATGTCACGTAAGCATAAAATACATTAAATTATTAATAAAAAACTATTTTAAATAATAACTTTTATTAATTTTTCGTTGTTCTATATTTTTCAATAATTTCTGTCGCGTGAGTTTGCACAAAAATTTTATTCTGAAAAAGTTTTGCACACGGGTTAAAAATTTTGCACACAAGCCACCAATCCTTAGAGGGAACATTGGTTATGAGCCAACTTCCATGTCCCTGCCACACCCGCTCTCTCTCCCCTCAGCTCCTCCTTCTGCCCTGGGCCCTTGAACATTGGACTGCGCGCATGCCAGGATCTGTACATGGAAAACCATTTGCAACCACCCGAAACTGGAAGTGCTGGCAGCCGGCCTGCTTGGTAACCAGGCCTCTCCAGGGGGGTGCAGGAACATTTCACAGTGCTCAAGCTGGTTGATGGGATGGCAGGGCACACCTGCTCTGCTTTGGAGCCAGGGCCAGGCTGGGAGGCTGGGTACTCCCACTCTGAGTGGGGCAGACTGAAGAGCACTTTGCCACCCTATGTCCAGGGGCTGCCTGGGGCTTCCTTCCCAGCTCTGCTCATCGCTGCGTCACTGCAGTCTCTGCAGCCCTATGCTGGCAGAGGCGGGGGGTTCTCTCCAGAAGTGAGGTGCCCCCTGGGATGTCTGATGGCCCTTCAGGGTGTCCTCCCTCAGAGTCAGGGCCCGGGGAGCTGACCAATGTGGGTGATCACTTTCAGACCTGCCAGGGGCGTGGGCTGCGGAGATTAGTGAGTTTGTGCTGGGATTAGAGCATTGTTTAGCAGTACCCCCCGGGAGTAACCCACTGCGGTTCCTGATCTCCAGAGGATTAATACTTTGTTCCAGAGGATTACGGCCATTATGCACAGGGGTGGGGGTGGACAGCAGGATGCAGGCTGTGCTCACAGGCAGCACTGAATTAACGTGTGCCAGAGCTACATAACATTACAATAATCAACATGCTAGTGGGCAGGGCAAGGGTGCCAGGGGAGTGCTGGGGAGACAGATTTAGGGGTCATGACCTCACACCAGGACCTGCACTCCCAGCTCCCAGGGCACCAGCCCCCTCATGCCCACGTGGAGGATCCACAGGTACAGTACACGTATGGATTCTACTTGATGCTCTGCTGTTGTTCTTATGCAACTCCTGTTTCAGTGAGTACCCACAGCTCCCATGAGTACCCACAGCTCCTGTGTCAGCGAGTACCCACAGCTCCTGTGAGAACCCAGAGC
>ML686217.1:972370-1059726 GCA_007922175.1 Pelusios castaneus
AGCTCCTGTGTCAGCGAGTACCCACAGCTCCTGTGAGAACCCAGAGCTCCTGTGAGAACCCAGAGCTCCTGTGAGAACCCACAAGTCCTGTGTCAGCAAGTACCCACAAGTCCTGTGAGTACCCACAGTTCCAGGGTCAGCGAGTATGTGAATGTGGAATCCACAGGGACTGGCAGGGCCAGTTGCCCACCCCCACAGGCTAGCGTCAATGGGGAGCAGTTAACCATGAAGACGCTACTCTGTATGCACACTGGGTATGCTATAGGGGATGCCAGTTTTCCCAACCCCTCAACAGGGAGAATCCCGAGGAGCAGAACAAGGACCCAGGTGCAGATGGTGAGACGCAGAAGGTGGAGAGCTCAGAGGAGAGAGACAGGAGCTTGCATTATATAAGGGGACAAGGAGAAGAGTCAGGCAAAGGAGCCTGCTTTCATGGGGGACGGAAGGGGGCTTTTGCTACTGACCACTGGTCATAGGATGGAAGTTGACCCAGAGGAACAGAGCACAACCCTTCTCACTCAGCAGAGAAACCTCCCCACTTGCCCGCCTCAAAAAGTTCAAACCGTTCTGTGACCGGGGCCTCCTGGGACAACCTCCTGGACATGCGAAAATCAGGGCAAGCTGCAAAACTGGGAGCCAAACTCCCCACACACTGATGGGTGGTACTTAAACCAGTCTCCCTATCAGTCACAAACAGGCTTCTGGTTCCCCACACTGGGTACCAAGAAATCTGCCCAAAATAGAAACAGCTCCCTTTATTGCACTCCAGCTCATCTGGCTCCCACCTAGCCACACGGTCCCTTAAAGATATAGGTTCTCCTGACTCCAAAGGGCCAGCCACATCACACAGAACAATATAGGTTTGGACCTTACCCAAAATATCACACTGATAGCCAATCCTTTAGTAACTACAACTAAAGGTTTAATATAAGAAGGAAAGAAGCAAAATATGAGAGATGTTGAAGGGTCAAAGTCAATCACATACATACAAATGATTTAAAGTTCATGTAAAGCAGTTTGCAGGCTTGTTCCTCTGGAGTTTGCAGGCTTGTTCCTCTGGTAAACACCCAGCACCCGACTGGGCCTCAATCCTTTGTCTTTTATCACCTCTGGCCTTCTCCATGCTGTGTGTAGTTCTTTCCAATCAAAATGGAGTTGAGTCACATGTTCAAGTCCTAGGGGCTCAACAGGCTTCTCCTTCGGCCCATTGTACTGGGGAACTTCCTTAATGGGCCATTAAGGGGACAATGGCTGGGTAGACATTCAGTCTGGGGAATTTCCTCAGACTCACACAAGTTAAAATATAACAATCATATTCCTAACTTCTAATATGAATACGAATCCTACACATAAACTATATAATCATTCCCCACAAATTACTACCTTTCTATTGACATCAAACATGGCATAGTTCCTATGGATTATAACAATTATAAAATATTAATACAAAATAATATCATAAATGGTTCCCTAAATCCAGACAGCGTCACACCTTCCTCAGCCAGCCCCCCAGCAGAGCAAAACACAATGGCAAACTGAGAAAAGAAATCCCAGCCTGACCCACTTTACATAACCCCATCCTCACATTCAACTCAGCCCCACCCCTCAGTCCAGACCTATCCTGCCCCACCCAGCCCCAGCTGGCATGACTCATCTTTATGGGTGTATCTACACTTGTAAATTAAGTTGATTTAAGCCTGCCTAAGTCGACTTAATTTACTCTGCATCTACACTACAATTTCCTTAAGTCAACTTAAACTGCTGCTTAAACTGACTTAAGGAAATTTTAAGTCGACTTTATAAAACCTAGTTTAAAGTCGACTTACTGGCTAAGTCGACTTTATTAAGTCGACTTAAGACAGTGTAGACATGGCTTAGCCCTAAGTTGACTTTAAGTCGACTTAAAGGGCCCCCAGGGTTCCCCCACTGACCTACCTGCCAGGGTGCCTGGCACAGCCAGAGCCTGGCATCCCCACCCATAGGGCAGGACACATCCCTGCCCACCCCGCTCCTGTAACCTGCCTCTGTCCTGCTCAGCCCCCATTGTACTCTGGTACAATGGGGAAAATGCTGAGCCCCCTAGCACTTTTAAAGGGGTGTCCCGTCCCCCACCATGGACCACTCCCAGGTCCATCTAGCCCCTAGAAGTCGACTTAGGCGTCCAGTGCGGATGCTCTAAGTCGATTTGGCAAGGTTGACTTTAAGTCGACCTAATTTCATAGTGTAGATATACTAAGTCGACTTATTTGGCCAAGTGTAGACATAGCCTATGGGAGCAAGGCAAACGACAAACTCTTTTGTCCTCTTCAGTTTTCCATGATAGCCCATCTGGTGTCCATGGCAGGGCCGGATGTCACACCATTGCCTGGAGGGAAGCACATCACTCAAGTTAATGTCTCCTTCCCGGCTGTGATGGACACAGTCACAGAGTTGCACCAGCCATCTGCTCAGATGTCACCTTACAGCGCGGGACATACGTTCCATGTCACATTCATGCAGGCACCAGTTCTGCAGCGTTCAATAAAGTCTAAACCCTAAACACACCCTTGGAACCCTTTTTTAATCATACTACCATACAGGAGAGCTAGGCTGGTTCAGCTCTGTATTTGTCAGTGTTCAACTGAGACCTTGGGCACCTTAGCATGAGCTGGAGCCTGGTCACAAAACTAGATCAGCAACATCTGGAAAGCCAGTGCCTGGATCTGGTTGAACCTCTTCCCCTGGGAAGACGTTGGCTGCCTGGTGCTATCTTAGTGCCAAGGGGGATTGAAGAGCTCTTCTTTACCAAGCCATGGGTGGGAGAGGAAGCCTGCAGAGGGGCCCTCCAGGTCACCTCCTGGGTGCTTTAGGAGGAGATGCTCTGATAAACATGTCCCCAAGAATCATGTAAATGTCTTCCTCGGCTCCTTAGCCTCACTATTGCTAACATGTTGGAAAACACTCTGGGGTGAATGATGGAGGATGTGCCTGTGACTCTGGCTTGGATTCACAAAGGGACTTAGGCTGTGTGACACTCAGAATTCAACACCTAGTTTAAGGGTACCTAGAAAATCACAGGAACCCACTGTGGTTGGGAGTCACACAGCCTGGCTCTAGGCACCTGGACTCCCACCTGGTGCATTGCAGAGAGGTGCCTTAGAATGGGACCCACGGACTCAGGTGGCCAATGGGAAATACACACAAGAGGGGTGTGCGCTAAGCCCAAACCCCGCTTGGATCTAGGCACCTATGTCCAGGCTGCAGGGTGGTGCCTAACTCCACTAGTGACCCACAAATGGAGCCACTCCCAGGAGCCTGGTGGTCAGGGCCCCATGCTGCTTCTTGAGCCAATGAGCCAAGCAGGCACCTCACTCCACACAATGGCCAGAGGTCATGCCTGCCTTCTTATCTTGAACATAGCCTGGGTGAGTGATGTGGGAGAGCCAAGTTCACTGGGGAGAAGGGATTGAAAAGAGGGGTCTTCTACCTCACCAGGCAGTGCACTAACCACTGGGCTGCACAGGCTAGTTTAATGGGGGAGGATAATGAAAGAGGAATTGGAGCAGAGGACTGGACCTGTGGGGCCCTGACCACCTGGCTACCGAGTGATACCCTCTCTCTCTCCAGCCCAATGAGGCTTTAAGTAGCTGAAGCTGTTATGTCATTTACGTCTGTAAATGGACCAGAGAGAAAGAGCAGGATAATGCCTGGTGCTTAAAGCACCTTCCTGGACCCATGGTCCAGTTCTCCCTCCAAGACATCTTTCATTGTCTAGCCAAATAAAATCACAGGGAGTGGGACCAGGGGTGGAAGAGCAGAGGGGAGTGGGAAGCCTGGGGGAAAATCAGAAAACAGGCCACTGTTGTGTGGAATGAGAGTGTCCACAGGAGTTACAGCCGTGAAGTAATGGCAGTAAATCTTGCTCATAGACAAGCTCTGAGTGGGAGTGAGAAGGGCTAGGCACAGAGGAGGTATGAAAGGGAACCCTGGGAGGAGAAAAGCACTAGATGGGTTGTCTCATGTCTCCTCTGCACATGGGGAACATGAAGTCATTGTGGGCAGAAGTTTCACAGGATTCAGAGGCCTGGTCAATTCTACGGAGAAGGCCAGTCACAGTTGGAAAGGGCTGAGCCCTCACATCTCCCCATGGGGCTGGGGGTCACCCAGAGTGGCTGATTCATGAAGGCTCTGAAGCAGCCAGTCCCTGCCCGCCCCAGAGACAGGATACTGGGCTAGACGGACCTGCTCTGAGCCTGTCCAGGCATTGTTTTTTCCCATTGTGTTCTCACCACAAGCCAGGCTCTGCTGAAGAGCTTTCATTTGGCTCTGGCTTTCTTTGCTGAGGAGGTGCCTTATAGCAGGAAAGTGAACTCAGGCAGATTTCCTCCCCTCCACCGCTGGGCCAGACCTGCCTGCTCCAGCCGGGCAGAAAGCAACTACTGCTGTTCTGCCAGGTTTCCTCCTTCCTTGACTTTGATGACTTACTTGGTATGGGACAAGACCCCAGATGCGAGAAGGCCTTGTGCACATTTCAACAGATGCCTGTGGTTTGTGGGAGGGACCTTCCCCGCAGGTGTCCACAGACTGCTGTGGGGTGGTCTTACGGGAAGCAGTGTGGATGTGCCACAGGGTACACTCGCACTCGGCGGGAGAGGAGATGATGCACTGGCTCTGTGTGCGCTGCTAAGCAGCCAGTGGCATTTTTCCAGCCCAGACATACTAAGCTGTTGTCGCTGTGCTAATGACCAAATGGGGCTCAGAGGGGTGACCATGTGAGCAGATGTTCTCCAGGCCAGGGGATGTTTCTAAAGCCTCGGGCAGATACAGAGCTAATGGCTCCGTGCCTAAGGGAGGGAAACGAGCTCACGGCCAGGGGCAGATGCTAGGAAAAGTTCACCTCTCCCCCTCCATCAGGTGGACAGAGTTTTGCATGTTCCTGGTGCCTACATGAGGTTCAGAGGTGGGGAAGGGAGACACCCCTGGTCCCATCTTTTCCCTTGGGGTTTGGAGGGAGGACAGAGCCTTCTCTAAGAGCAATGACAGTGACTGGCTCTGTGTAGCCTAAACACACAACTCAGAGACATTCATTGCTAGGAGTTTGGGGAATGGGTTTAAGATGGGAATTTGGACAAACTGGAGTGATAGCATGTGCTTTATGAGGAGATGCTGGATTTGACTGCATCTGCTAGGGGACCAGAGAATGAACCTCATGGCTGGCCGGCCTGGTCTGCCCTAGGCAGGTAGCTATAGTAGTATGGCTGTGCTGGCAAACCATCACCTGTGGAGATAAAGCAAACAAGTGGCTTAGACCAGCTCCCTAGTGACGTAAACTATGCCAGCAAAAGCACTTTTGTGCTGGTATAACTGTATCTCCTCTCAGGCATTAGCTGGTACAGAAATGCCACCAAAATATCACCCACATAACTGTACTGGAAGAAGGATCTGTGGGACATGGCCTGGGGCTCCAGTTCTGCCATAGATTCCAAGGCCACAAGGCCCATTGTGATCATCTCGTCTGACTTTCTTCATAGCACAGGCCAGAGACCTGCCCCAAATAATTCCTGGAGCAGAGCTATTAGAGAAAAAGCCAATCCTGACTGAAGAGTGCTCAGTGCTGGAGAATCCACCACACCGTGATAAATTGTTCCCCATCTTCAAAGTGTCTGATGAAGTGGGATTTTCTCCCATGGAAGCTCATACGATAAATAAATTTGTTAGTCTTTAAAAGTGCCACAGGATTTCTTGTTTGTTTGGTTGACTTACTTAGACTAACACTGCTACCCCTTTGGAACTGGGCAATTACTGTCACTGTCAAAACTGTCCAGCTTATTTTAGGTTGAATTTGGCTATCTTCAGCTCCCAGCCATTGGATTTTTGGGGCCGTTCTCTTCTAGAGGAGCCTATTATCAAATATTTGGTCTCCAAATTTCTGTAGCTGTCGAGGCTAAGGTCAAGGGAGGCAAAGCTCAATACCCAGGCTGGCCAAGGCCTCACACAGGTTTGTTTTTACTTGTGGGAAGCTCCTTCTGAGCATGTGGCACTAAGGGCAGGGACAGCAGCTGTTCCGAGGGTTTCGTTTTCTTTCCTTTTATCCAATGCACCCCAAACTTCCCTGCTTTGCAGCATTCCTGCAGGGAGCTTCCCTGGATGAGTCTATCAACCTCTGCAACATCTCTGGTTTGTTACTGATTGGTGCCCTTCTGGGAGCAGCCCTGGTTTTCCAAAGACGTCCTGTGTCTGTGGAGGCTAGACTGTCTTTCCCAGGTGGCAGCGGCCTCTGTTGATGCTCAAAGCTGTGCCCAGCTGCAGCAAGGTTCTCAGTGCTCTTCCCCAGAACTCTGCAGGCAGCTGTGAGCCAGCAAGACTCAGACTGGTTCTGCTGTCCCGGTGACAGGGCGCAGGGGACAAGAACTGCTCACCGGGGCTAGGCTGGGGAATAGTGGAGAACCCACTCTGCCAGCCTGCCACAGGGAGAGGCTCTGCGGCACGGAAGAAGGAGAGAGAATGGATAGAGTCTCCTCCCCCCCCCACTCCAGTACCCGTGGCATTGGGGGCACTGGGGTGTCATTTTCAGCACCCTACCTGCAAGCTGGACCAGTAGGAATCCCAGCATCCTTCCTTTTCCCTGCAAGTGCACAGAATGAGAGCTGGCCCCACACCGTAGCAGACTGTCTAATGCCATTAGCTATTAGTCCATCTGGCTGATGACACTCTGGGTATCATGGATGGTTGGCGTGGCAGGGGAGAAAGAAGTGGGGTGGAGGCTAAGACATCCCAGGAAGGAGCACAGCCCTCAAAGCCTGCAGGAGAGGAAAGGCAGTGGGACGTGTGTAGAAGCCTGGCCAGAGAGTAGAGCACGGGTATGGGGGAGAAAGAAGTGAGGAACTGAACTGGAAGCCACCCCAAGAAAGGGAGGCCGAGGGTGGATCTAGGACAGGCTAGGGGACACGGAAGGAGCAAGGTGGGGGGAAGGTAATGGCAAAGCCCGAGAGACCATTGTGGAGAAGACTGGCTGGGATGTGTGCAAGGCACAGCCACACGGGAACCACATCAGGTTCCCTATTCACACACAGGAGAGGCACTGATCCAGCGTCATTGAGTCAGGGACAGTCTGATTTAATTCAGGGTAATCTCTGTTTAGAACCAGCCCCAAGTCTCCTGCCAGCAGATGGGAATTCAGCCCTGGCTTATTCTTTCTATATCATATGCAGCTCTGCCGCTCACTGCGTGCGCACACACAAACTCAGATTTAATTAAACCAAATACTTTAGCACATCCATTGAACCTGCCTGGAAATGTGTGCAAGAACTGGGTGTCGTGCCAGCAGACGATGTCTGACAAATGCTGCTTTGCATTGGGGGTGCTCATGACTATATCATTCTAGCCCAAAGCCTTCTGCAGTGGGGAACTGGACTGAACTTCCCACTGCCTAGTCTCCATTTATGGACATGGACCATGCACATTTCTCTCCCACTTCATGGGGCTCTCTTGCCTGTGGTGATGCTCCTGAGGGGTGGCTAGTCACAACCAGCTACTGGCACCATTTACAAGTGTAGCCAGGTGATCCAAAGGCAGATAAGAAGGAAGCTGTCCCCCCTGGGCATGGTGACTTGATCTAACCTGGAGCATTTGGCTTGCTGTGGTTTGAGCTGACTGACAGCCAATTAACTCGACTGAGCTCACAAGACAATAGCGCTAACAAAGGCTTGTTCCTGGCTGGGCAGGGTTTGGCCATCTGCAAACCCATCAGTTAGCTCCACTTATCTGGTGCCCTAATAGGACCAAACCCTCTAGAAGGGCCTGGTGGAAGACAGGGTGTGACACTTCTGAAAGCACAGAAACTGCTCATGGCAAAGCAGAGCTGGCCCAAGGCATTTTGGTGCCCTAGGCAAACTATGACTTTGGTGCCCTTTCCCCATATGTTATAAAGAGATATATACTTTAAAATAAAGATATTTAAAATATATTTATATTTTAGGTATATTTTTAAATAAAGAAAAAAATTCACTTCCATCTAATTTGTTGCCCCTTAAAGCCTGGTGCTCTAGGTGGCCGCCTAGTTCACCTGTATGGTTGGGCCAGCCCTATGGCCAAGGCTTTCTCCAGGCGTCTCCTTTCAAAGGCTATGTCCACACATAAAATGCTACAGCTGCCCCGCTGCCATGCTTCAGTGCAGATGCTCACCGCAGTGAGTGGCATAGGTAATCTACCCCCTGAAAGGCAGTAGTATGGGTCAACAGAAAAGAACTAGTTGGTTGACCTAGTGCTGTCTACGTGGGGTGGGGAGAGGACAGGTTGGCTAACGCCACTCTGGGTGTGTGTATTTTTCACTCCCCCTTGACAATTCTGCCTGCAGCCCCCCACTCTTGGCCCATTAGGAGGTGTGGCTAACAGTGGCCTAGGCAGAACTCCACACTCTGACTGTCCCTGCCCTTCCCCACGTGTGTTCCGGCTGGCTCTAGCTCTCAGATCATCCCTTGGGTTTCCTTGTTGACACTGGGCACCAGCTTTTTTGGTGCAGTGGAGCTGATGTGGGCAGGAAACTCATTTGGAGTTTTTATGCATGTTTCCTGAATGGGCTCATATGAAATATGTCAGGCATTTTGCATGCACTGTATGTATAAATAGGTTGGAAATCTCTGATACATTGGTGGCAACTTTCAAATCTCTTGTGGGTTTGGAAGAAAGCTGCAAAACTTCTGAATTTCCCCATGTTCCTTGTAGTATTAAGGCTGGGTGGACAGGTAACATGTGGAGAGTTTTCTGTTTGCACAATCCTTGTTCTGTGTGGGTTTTATAATAATCTCTTGACTGGAGTGTGATGGAGTCACAGGGCCAGGTCCACTAATGGTGTTCAGATTTGTTTGTTGAGCATCTCAAATGCTTGTAGGGCAGCTGAGGGGCAAAGTGATTATGGAAGAAGTTGGGGTAGTTCCCTTGCCCCGCTCTTACGCATGAGGTTCTGTTTCCTCAGCAATAGGAGCAGCTGCAGTGGCGGCAGGCTTGTAAAGGCCGGCGTCGATAGCCCCATCAGTTAAAAAGGCAAGTCAATCTTGGTAAGACAGACAATGTGGCAGTGTTACTGTTCCTGATAAGACTTCAGCTCTGGGGAGGGGTGCCCACGCTGAGTTCAGAGTCTGCAGATGCCTTCTAGTGCTGGTTGCTGATTTATTATGTTGATTAGCTCTCTGTCCTTAGCTGTGTTTGTCTACACATCTACGTGGGCGGGGGTTCTCCAACCGGGCCTGTTTCATATACTGAAGAGGGGGCTACTTGGGAGTGCTCTTTGCTCCCACTTCCTTTGTAGCCCTGGGCATTCATGGCAGCCAGTCAGGATGCAGATTATAGCAGGCACGGTGATGTAGAACTCGATCCAGTCCCTGGCAGTGAGATCCCAGCCTGATTCCTGTGGCCTGGGCAGTTTTCAGCTCTGATCTGTCTGGTGAATCTCTCAGGGTTCTCACTGCAGGATCAGTGCTGAGGGAATCCTATTGACACAGCAGAGTTTGTGCAGGTGGAGGGATCATGGCTGTGTCTCTTTGCAAGGCCAAGCTATTGATCAGAGACCAGTTTTTACAAAGTGTTGGGGTTGGGTGTATAGTCCTTAATTAATAACCTCTGGGGCGACTAGGATTAAAGGACTTCACTCCAGAGTGGGAGAAATGGGGCCATTCTGCCTCCGGCATCAGTTGTCATCTTTCCTCCCTTCACCACTCCCTGGGGGCCCAGAGGGTGTGACCCACCTCCCCAGCTAGTGTGAAGTGGGCACAGCCAGACTGATGGTCAGGGATGAGTAATACTAACCCTCAGTGTTTAGCTGGTGGATCCTGTGGTCAAAGCAGAGTGCCACGGAGTGCAGCCTGCTGGCACCTGAAAGAGTTTGTGTCCCGGAAGTGGAAAACTGGTGCCTTAGGAAATATTCCCCTCTGTGCCCCAGTTGGGCCTGTTGTAACTGCTCATGCTTGGCTGCCTAGCACTTAGCCCCCCAGCCCTACTGGGATGATTAACGAAGACCTCTGAATTTGCAGGTGCATCACCTTAGACACTCACCTTTGGCTTAATTGGCGACACTACAGCCGATGTTGGCAGAATGTATGGTGCTCAGGGGTGTGAATAAGCCACACCCCCAAGTGACACACGTTACACAGACACACTCGTGCACTCAGTGCTGTGTTGGCTTTTCGTGTCATTGCTGCTCACTAAGGTGGTTTTACTACGGCAACAGGAGCTCTCCCTTACAGCATCTTCACCAGACGTGCTGCCACTGCACCACTGCAGACATGGCCACAGACTGTCCCCCAGGCAGGCATTTAGCAGGAAGTGGAGGTGGGTGTCCCAGGGGTATGCTGGGATTCTAAGCTGGTAAAATGGCCCCTCCCCAAAAGGTGTGGTAGGGAGCCAGGACTTGGGCACAGTTAGCTGCACATGTCAGCAGGGGACAGAAGTCAGGTATAATTTTCTGGGCAGGCTTGAGGGGCTGCTGTTCCGTTCCCTCTCTTTTCCTTTGTCTCCATTTCTAGACTGTTAGCAAGGTCTCCTGCCCTGCCTCAGTGGCCACTGTCTGGGGATCTGGCTTTTTAGGCCACATACACATGATCATTTTATCGCTCATTAACAGTCATTACTGCGCGATAACAACAACAGCGTACACACATGCAATAGGGCTCTTGCGCGTCAACAGCCCAGTTGTAGCGCAATACAAAAACCACCTCGACGAGGGTGGTAGCAGTTAACGTGGAACAGCTGTTGCGTCTTTCGACTCCTGTGTACGCTTACTGCGCAATGATTGGCCTCCAGAAGTGTCCAAGCATTCCAAAGTCGTCCTCTCTGGTCTTCCCCCCACCCGCTCTGTGGCCGTGACAAAACAGTCCCCGCCCTGTTTCAATCCCTGGGATTTTCGAATTTGTCCTCTGTTTCACTTCCTGTTCTCTTCCTCATGGAGTGGAGTGCAGCTCCGATCTTCACTAGCAATGGCGGCACAGCATGGAAGACGCGCACCCATTTGAAGCATGGCAGAGGTGCTGGACCTGATCAGCATCTGGGGAGAGTCTGCTGTGCAGGCACAGCTATGCAGCAGCAGGCGAAATTACTATACATATGGCATAATTTCTTGGGCCATGTCAGAGAGAGGTTATGAGAGAGACACTGTGCAGTGCAGATCAAAGGTGAAGGACCTAAGAATAACCTATCACCGAGCAAAGGAGGCAAACCGCCGTTCGGGATCAGCGCCTGCTACCTGCAGGTACTACAAGGACATCGAAGCCATCTTCAGTGGGGACCCCACAACAACCACCAAGAATCCTGTGGACACATCGGCCCCCCCTCATCCACTGAATGCCAGAGCCAAGCAGGATGAGGACGTGATCGATGAGGAGGAGGAGATGGAGGATGACCTGGAGAAGAGTGCAACAGCGTGTAACCAGGAGCTCTTCTGCACCCCCACTGAGTCGTCCACCCAAAACATGAATTGCAGCGTGTCCTCTGAGGCGGCAGAGTGGGTTCAGGTAAGTTTCTCTTCCGTGCAGCTATGGCTCCTGCTAAGAAATCATTGTCCAGGGCAGGAGTGCTTGCTGTCTCGGTTCCCGCTGTGCACGCTCTTTACTATGCATTCATTAGAAGTGCATCAACAAAAGCAGTGATTGTCAAAAAATCATCTGTATTTAGGTCAGTAAAGATTTCCTCGATGTACCTCTGGAGCCTCCTACTCAGGTTAGATGGGAGAGCGTATGTGTCTACGCTCCCGTATAAGGATACTTGGCCTCGCTAGCTGCAAAGCACAGCACTGGGAACCATGGCAGCACACAAGGCAGCAGCATATGGTCCCGGTTGGCATCCGGTGGCATGTAGGATATGTATTCTAGCTGGCAGGGGCACTCTGAGGAGAGAGATATCGGGTTCCATCTGTGTGCCCTGTGCAGAATGTTAGCCCCCAGTAAGCTTTCTATTAGGACGTACCTTGTCCGCTTCAGCAAAGCATAGGATGTTGACTGCCCTGTACCTTCCAGTGGAATGTGCTACTGGAAGGTTACATTGGTTATCTAGGCTATGTGTTAACAATAACTTTATTATTCTTTTTTTTATTAGATGCGACCTTCACAAGGCCGGTGTCTACCCCAGCTGACCGCATGAGAAACATTCGGCGGCATGCTCGAAGAAACAGGGAGGATATGTTTCAGGAGCTGATGAAAACAACAGAGGCATCCGCGAGGGAGAATTGAGCCTGGAGAGAGGAATCCCAACAGAGGAGGCAGAAACACAGGGACGAACTGATAAGCGTGATGAAGGAGCAAACAGAACTGCTCAAGAGCATGATTGTTCTGCAGACCCAGGCGATTAATGTACGGGCTCCACTCCATACAGTTCAGCCATGTCTGCCTCCCACACCCCGTAGTCCTTCAAAGCATTTCTTTGAAGGCCACCCGTCCCCCTGGTATACTGCAACATCCAGTCCCTCACAGAGCTACTTTTTAGAGACCCGCAGCTACACCCACCTGTAACCCCTCCAAAACCCCCCAACCACCACCACCTCCCCTTTTATCTTTTAATAAAAACAGTAACAAAAATTTTGAAGAGAGGCTTTATTTGTACACAGTGAAAATCTCATAAGGTGCACTTGATGCGCCCTTGAAGTGAACTACGGGAGGGCATCATTGAAATGCTCCCTGAGTGCCTCCCGTATGCGAGCAGCTCATCGTTGGTCCCCCCTAATACTCCTAGTGGCTGGCTGTTCATATGCTGCCTCGAGGCGCTGTGCCTCCATAGCCCACCCCGGGGAAAACTTTTCTCCCCTATTTTCACAAATGTTATGAAGGACACAGCATGCCGCAATTACAGCAGGGATGTTGTCCTCGTCCAAGTCCAGCCTCCCATACAAACAGCACCAGCACCCTTTTAAGCGGCCAAAGGCACACTCCACAGTCATTCTGCTGCAGCTCAATCGGTAATTGAACCGCTCCTTGCTGCAATCTAGGTTCCCGGTATACGGCTTCCTGAGCCATGGCATCAGTGGGTATGCTGGGTCTCCAAGGATGACTGTGGGCATCTCCACATCCCCCACAGTAATTTTTTGATCTAGGAAGAAGGTACCCCCTTGCAGCTTCCGCTACAGTCCAGTGTTTCTGAAAATGCAGGCATCATGCACCTTTCCCGACCACCCAGCATTGATGTCCGTAAAACACCCCTTATGATCCACGAGTGCTTGCAGCACCATGGAGAAGTAGCCCTTCCTGTTTATGTACTCGGTCGCGAGATGGTCTGGAGCCGAAATCGGGATATGTGTGCCATCTATGGCTCCCCCACAGTTAGGGAATCCCATGGCAGCAAAGCCGTCCATAATCTCACGAACATTGCCCAACGTCACCGTCCTCCATAGCAGAACGCGATTGATGGCTCGGCACACTTGTGAGAGGGCTAATCCGACGGTGGACCTCCCGACTCCAAACTGGTTTGCAACCGACTGGTAGCAGTCAGGAGTCGCCATCTTCCAGACAGCAATCGCAACACACTTCTCCACGGTTAGGGCGGACCTCATGTTGGTGTCTTTCCGTCGCAGGGCAGGGGCCAACTCTGAACACAGTTCCAGAAAGGTTGCTTTCCACATTCGAAAGTTCTGTACCCACTGCTCGTCAACCCACAGCTGCATAACAATGTGATCCCACCACTCGGTGCTCGTCTCTCGCTACCAGAAACGGTGTTGCACCGTGTGCAGATGATTGGTGAAGGAGCTGAGCAATGCGGTGCTGTTGCTTTGCAAAGCATCGATCTGCCCCTGCTCCTCAGCGTCCTCGTCTGATTCGGAGCTCATTGCATACTGAGCAACCAGCCAAGATGTATTTAGAATGCTGAAGGCGACAGTGGAGATTAGAGCAGGATCCATGCTGTCGCTGTTGTGATTGCTCGCAAGTAGTGCGTCACTGCACTGTTGAAAATAGGCGTGAGTTGCTATTGGCAACGAGGAAGACGCAAAGGGAACACAGTGCACCACGGGAAAATGAGACTTTACCCATGGTGCTTTGCGTTCCTTTCCTTCATCCCAGGATTCCAAGCGCAGATTGAGGGAAAATTGAACTGTGGGATAGGTGCCCAGAATTCATTGCGCTACACCACGATATTGCAAAGAATTCTGTTGCGTTGCAAGGAGTGACGTGTGTACGCGCTCTCCCGCAATAAAGGTCACGTGTTTTTTATAGCGCGATTGCCATGTTGCGCTTTATTCTGATCGTGTGTACATAGCCTTATTCGCAGCCCAGAGCCCCATTGAAAGAACAAAGCTGCAATAAGTGGCCTTTTCATCACATCACTTGCTGTCTCCTCCTGCTGCCAGTCCAGTGCATCAAGTCAGGACAATGAACAAATGGCCTAAAATGAACAAAGGCCTCTTTGCTTGCATAGAGGACATGAAACCACACTGGGTCTAGAAGAGTCAGACCTGCACTGCTGCCTTCCTTGGAATCCAGAGTGTGTCTCTACAAGGAACAGAGGCTGGCTAGCACAGACTAGAAAGGTAACCAACAACTGGGAAGGGTTTTAAATCACCTTACCTCATCTGACTTTTAAAACCACCCTTTCTCCTTACAGATTCCCTGTGTAGACAAATCCAGCCTGGGCTGACTGCTGGGTTCTGAGCAAGGGAGAGAGGACTGGCTGGGACTGCAGGTTGGTCAGCACCCTGCTTCAGGCAAGATGCTGCAGCAAGGTCTGCTCATGGCAGGCTGTGTTCCCATGAGTTAGATCTGCACACAAACAGGGTCTGGCATGTGGTTTTGGCCTGGCTAACACCCTGCGTGTGGCTGGAAGCACAGTCCCTGCTGCACAGGTGCCTCTTCATGATGCAGGTGTAACCCATATGCCTAAAAAAGACTCTCTCTTTAAGAGACCTACTGAGGGTGGGTTACTGTTGCCGGGCAGATTAGCTACCCACAACCAGAAACTTCTAGAAGCAGGGAGTGATAGCATTTTGAGCATGCTCCACAGGATGCCCTGTTGGTGTGCTATGGTGTGGTCAGAGTCCGATCACATGAGAGCAGCAGTCTGGGCACAAAGCAGGCAGGAGCTGCTTTGAGAAGAGCCCATGTGCTCAGTTTTCATGAAAGAAGCTGAGCCAGGCATGAACAACAGGATGTTTTCTCCCTCCTATGGAGTCTTCTGCAACAGACTTTGTGCACATGCATATGGGACTGAGGGCTGGTTAACCAGTGAGCTGACCAGATGGTGCTGGTTCCAAAGGAGAAGGAAAAGCCCGCATGGAATTCTACAGAAGATTCCTGCAATGAAAGAAGAAGAGGACAGCTATTTCTTGCCTCTCAAGCCTCTAGACTTGAACAAAGACTGTAGCGGAGAGTTGGGTGAACTCCACCTGGACTTCGGGACTCTTGGGTATCTTTCGTGCAGGGTTTCTGTAGGGATTGTTCTGTTTAATTGTGTTTTTGTTTTCTTAGGATAAGGTTTATTTAGTTAGTAGTTAATAAAGTAGATTGTTATGTTTGTTTTTAGTAGTATTTTAATGTGGGAGGGTAACTTTGAGCAATCTTTGCTGTGAGTCCCATACAGACTGGATCCTGGGTGTCCAGCTGCTTTCTCCATAGGGATTGGGGTTTATTTCTGTGAGGCACTGGAGAAGGGCAATTAAATGAATTTTAGCCCACCCAAAGGTTACACAGGCAGCTCCTAACAAACATGCACTAGCATGGAAGAACCTTTCCCGTTGTGGGCAGTGCCCCATTCAGCAAGTGGCAAACCCCCTTCTCTGCAGAGCCAGACAGTTACCTTGTCATTCCCCCTGCTGCAGATACAGATGGGACAGGCTGTGCCCACACTAGCCTAGTACAAGTAAAATTCTCTCTCTGGCGTGGCTCTGCGAGTGGGCTCAATGGTGGGAACTAGTGTGGATTTCTGTACGCCTTGTACCCCTTGTAGCAGAGCAGGTCGGGGGAGCACAAGAGGCACTGGCAGCCTCTCTAACCCACTAACTCCTCGCTGCCCCAGAAACACACAGCAGACGGCTTATTAAAAAGTTTCCTGTGGGCCCAGCCTTACTGTGTGGGGAGAGCCACACAGCTACTTTGGCTGGCCTGGGGGCCATTTTGTCCCACAGAAGGCCTGACTGCCTGAAAGGTTGCACCCATCAGTGAGGTCATGGGAGTGGTGCTAAGTGCAGTGTCCATGGCCCAGAAATACATGAGCAACAAGGCAGGGACAGGCACCCAACAGCATAGGAAGGCGACTGGCAGCTCAGGTGCCCATAAGCTGCCATGGCCCAGATGAACGGCAGTCAAGGGGCTGCTGGCTCCCTCTGCTCCTGCCACCTGTCCTCTCTCCTGGGGCCTTGTGGGGTGCTCCAGCCTTATCACTGACAGCCCAGCTCACTCCATGTGCCCCAAGTAGGGTGGCCCTTGAATTTCCATCCAAAGCAACTGCCTAAGACTGCGACTGGATTAGCATGATTATTGTAGTGCGGAGCTGCCCATGTTCCGAATGTGCTGAGGGCCATGAAGACAAGCTGTGCTCCCCAGGCTCCAAGGCCAGAAGAGACCAGCATGGCCATCCAGCCTCACCCCTGCCCACTGAGTGTAGAATCTTCCCAGAAGCTGGACTGAGGCACATCTTTTAGAAAAGCCTTTCCTCTCGTCTGTCTAATCCAGTCGTTTTTTCAAACTTAGGGTTGGGACCCAGTACTGGGTCGCAGACCCTCAGGCACTGGATCATGGCACCCCCTGCCAAAAGACTGGAATGCATTCCTCAAAGATGTAATTGTTGGGTTGCGGGCATAAATGATATTTTTAAACTGGGTTTTGAGAATAAAAAGGTTTGAAAACCACTGGTACCCAGCACCCCCTGCTAGCTGCCCAGCTGCCAGCTCCCGCCCTCGCTTCTGCCCTTGTGCAGCCCTAGTCCCCTCCCCAGCCTGCTTCCCTGTACAAGTTGCTTCTGTGCCTTAGGCCAGGGGTCCATGGATACAGAGGTCCCCAGGCCAGAAGGGACCGCTGTGATCATCTAGTTCACAGGTTGTCAATAGGCAGAGTATAGGCCAAATCCGGACTGCCAGACACTTCTGAATGGAGCCTGAAATCATTTATTTACTTATTATTATCATCATTGTTCTTTTTTTGTTATTACTTTCTCTGGAGTCTGGACCTTAACAAAGACATTTGGAATTTGATGAAAAGTAAGTAACTGACTACCCCGATCAGTTCCAAGCTCCTTCTAACTCAGCCTTGCCATTCTGCTCAATGGCCTCACATTACAAGAAAATCAACTTGGGGACCACCCCCTGTCCACTCAGAAAGTGTGCTTGGGGTCAAGAAGTCTGGATTTCCAGGCCTCCAGGGGTCATGCCCCAGGCTGAGAACGCCTGGTGTATTTAGGGTTCTGGAGCCTCCTGCTGGCTGGATGTTGAACAGGGTAGCTGCATGCCCCTCCTGGGTAGGGTTACCAGACTGTCCAGCAAAAGGAGGACATGTCCTCCTTTTTACCTTCACGTTCTCCATCTGGCAGGCATTTTAAAAATACATGATTTTATCCAGCTTTTTACTTATGATTAATATTTCAGTTTTTTATATGAAGCTACCGTATATGCTTGCGTATAAGCTGAGAATTTTGGGGTCCAAAATATGCCTGAAAAGCTGGGTTCAGCTAATCCGCAGATCACAGCCAAAACCGGGGCAGAACGCTGCGTTCTGCCCAGGGGCCCAGCAAAGCAGCAGACTCGGGTGGAATGCTTGTTCCGCCCTTTCCTGCTGCGGCCAGGCTGGGGAGTTTCAAACCTCCAACTCTGAGCATGCTCAAACAGAGCATGCTCAGGGTGGAAGGGGCTGCTCTGCCGGCTACCACTGCAGCTCTGGACCTCCGGTGCCGTGGGGGGTGGCAGAGGAGCTGGGAAGGGGCTGCGTGGGGGGAGGGGGCAGATGATCGTGGAAGGAGCCGTGGGGGCAGGCAGAAGAGCAAGGAAGGGGCCGTGGGGGAGCGGCAAAGGAGCTGGGAAGGGGCTGCGGGGGTGGGCAGAGGAGCAGGGAAGTGGCTGCGGGGGCAGGCAGAGGAGCAGGGAAGGGGCCAAGGGGGCGGGCAGATATTAATATTACATTTTCTCCATGTCCTCCTTTTCGTACTTCCCTGTCCTCCTTTCCATGCTTTGGTATCTGGTAACCCTACTCCTGGGTGTCTCCTCTCTGTCCACTCATGCGGGGTAAATGATGAGCCAGCAGGTCATTGCTGTGCATGGAGGAGGCACATGCCCCACCTCTGGGCCAGTTGAGACTGAGTGCAGGCTTAAAGATTTCTTGACACAGTAGTACAGCAAATCTTTACCTACAGGAAATCTTGTTGCCTGGGCTGAGGGAACCTCCTCTGAAATCTGTGGGCTGTTGGTAAGAAGAGCTCTTTATGGACTGGAGAGACCTTTATAAAGACCTTGGACAGGATCCCAGCACAGCAGTGCTTCAGGCTGAAATGCCCCCAGGCTGAATCTGGCCTGGAGCCTGCCCTACCTCAGCACTAGGTGCCAGTGATCACTCAGCCCTGGGATGGCCTGGCCCCCTTGGGGACAGCCTACAGCTCCCTGGTGCTTGGCTTGTAACACAATGTGCCCCAGGGCACCAGACACAGCTTTGTGGTTCCAGTTTCTGGGCCACAGAGACCAGAAAATAAGGAGACCCAGAGCTCTGTGTCCTTGGGGAAAATTCTGAATCCAGACTCCCCATCAGGAACAGACCTTCTCCGGCTAAGCCAGAGAGCTCTGGGCTGGAGGCAGGAGTACCTGGATGAAAGTCTCTGCGCCGGGCTATGCAGGAAGGCTGCTGGGAGGGACTATTTAAAAGGACACTTCTGTCAGCTCCTGTTGAGGCAAGAGATATCAGACCTTCAGACTGGTTATTCCAGGGGCATCGCTGCCCCAAAAATAGGTTCAGGGCCCGGGCCCTGATCCATCACATAGGGAGGGCCCGAACTGTCCCGGAGGCCCTGATCCGTCCGCGGGGCCTGATCTGTCCTGGGAGGGGGAGACCCAATCTGTCTCCCCTGGGGGGCCCAGATTGGGCTCCTGCTGCTGCTGGCCGAACCGGCCCTGGCCCTGGTGGGGACCACATTGGGCTGCTGCTGTCGGCCAGGCCCCGGCCCCAGGTCCCCTGCCACAGAGGGGGCCGGATTGGGCTGGCGGTGGTCCCAGCCACATTGGGGTGCCAGCAGTGGCAGGCCCAGAACCCAGAACGGGCTGGTGGCGATTGAGCCCCAGATCACCAGCCCTGGCGGGGGCCAGATTGGGAGGGTGGCAGCACCGGCCTCATTGGGATGCTGACCAAGCCCCGGATCCCCAGCCTCGGCGGAGGCCGGATCGGGCCAGTGGCAGCCCTGGCCGCATTCAGGCGCTGACAGCATTGGGGCCCAGATCCACAGCTCTGGTGGGGGCTGGATCAAGCCTGTGATGGTCAGGCCCCAGATCCCCAGCTCCTGGGTCCCCACCAGACTTGGGGCACTGGCGCTGGGACTCAGGGAATGTGCCCTGTATGCCCAGCGCCAGTGACGCCACTATTCACTGAATCCCAAGGAGTAATGACTGCAAGTTGCAGTGGGGAATGTCTAGGTAGGATATTAGGCAAAAACTTTTCACTAAGAGGGTGGTGAAGCACTGGAATGGGTTGCCTAGGGAGGTTGTGGAATTTCCAAGCATATTAGTTTTTGAGGCCTGGCTTGACAAAGCCCTGTCTGGGATGATTTAGATGGGGATGGTCCTGCTTTAAGCAGGGGATTGGACTTGATGTCTCCTGAGCTCCCTTCCATCTACTGTGATTCCATGATTCCCTCCTCCCGCCTCCTCTTCTATTCCCACCTGAGTTCAGGGCTGGCTGCCTTGCTAACTCAGCAATAACTCTTGTCATCTGGTTTTCCAGCAGTAAAGCAGGACAGAATCTCAGACACCTGCCTGAGGGTATAGATTGTGTGTCCATATTGCTCCAGGCTCAGTTTTGCTCTTGTGGTTTCTTGTGCTGGCAAAAATAGCGACTCATCTGGAGTTAAGCTAAATATTTGGAGCCAGATTTTTGAAGGTATTTAGGTTCCTGAATGATGCCTTTCAAAATCTGTCCCTTGGCCCTTAATCTCCCATTGGAAAGCCCCATTTATCGGGACTGTCCCTATATAATCGGGACATCAGGGCACCCTAGGAAAAAGCAAGAGAATAATCTGAATGGCGTGAATGGAGTCTGAGATATCGTGGCAATAGGGAGTGAACTGTTGTTGATGCTGGAAAACATCACACTAGTCAGAGAACTGAAAATAACATTTATGGGGCTCTGCAAAGTCTGAAAGGCTACATCCACCAGGGGTCATCAATCCGTTTGCCTCTGTGGGTGCATCTACACTTACAAATTAAGTTGATTTAAGGAGGTTTAAGTCGACTTAAACTACTCTTCATCCACACAGGACTTTCCTTAAGTCGACTTAAGCAATTCCTTAAGTCGACTTAAGGAAAAGTTAAGTTGACCTAATAACACCTCGTTTTAGGTCAATTTAACACTTAAGTCGAGCTTATGAGGTTGACTTAAGCCAGTGTGGACGGGGATTAGCGCCTAAATCGACCTTATTAAGTTGACTTAAAGTGTTAAATCGACTTAATAAGGTCGAAAAAGGGCTATGTCTACACTAGAAAAGTTAAATTGACTTTTGTTAAGTCGACTTAATAAAGTCGACTTAACTTTTCTAGTGTAGACATAGCCTTTGTGGGGGTGTGTGTATGCCCATGTGAGTGGATGTATGGTTACTGCTGGGAAATAACTTCTCTGCAGGAATGACGCCGCTGGGAGTGACCACGTTCAGGGACAGGGCAGCCATTTTTAAAAGCTAGTAGTAGCTGCTCCAGGGCCTTCTAGCACTGCGGTGAAGGCAGACTCATGGACTCTAAGGTCAGAAGGAACCATCCTGATAATCTAGTCTGACCTCCTGCACAATGCAGGCCATAGAACCTCACCCACACACACCTGTAACAGACCCCGAACCTATGACTTGAGTTACTGAAGTTCTTAAATCATGGTTTAAAGGCTTCAAGGTACAGAGAATCCACCAGCAATTGACCCATGCCCCCTGCTGCAGAGGAAGGTGAAAAAAATCTCAGAGCCTTTGCCAATCTGCCCTAGGGGAAAATTCCTTCCCAACCCCAAATATGACGATGAGTTAAATCCTGAGCATATGGGCAAGACTTACCAGCTAGATGCCCAGAAAGAATTCTCTGTAGTGACTCAGAACACACCCCACCTCCCTCATCAATCATCCCATCACAGACCATTGGGCATATTTACAGCTAGTAGTCAAAGATCAGTCAATTGCCAAATTAGGCTGTCCCATCATACCATCCCCTCCATAAATTTATCAAACTCAGTCTTGTAGCCAGCTAGGCATCTTACCCCCACTGCTCCCTTTGGAGAAGCCCTGGGAGCAGGTGAGCGGCTGTGGGTTGGTAGAGGGAAGTCAGTTTTGGAGTTGGACCATTAGGCTGGGACACAGGAACCATGGGTCAGATCCTGGCTCTGCCAGACACCCCAAGTGAACCTGTGCCTCACTTTCTGTAAGGTGGGGGAGCACACTTGTGGGTACTATGAAAGGATGGCCTTCCATGCATACCGCCAGTTAGAGGAATACTGGGGTCCCAGAGAATCCCAGGGTGCGTCTACACTGGCAACTGGCTTAAGTCGACCTACACAAAGCTGCGTCCACACTGGGCTTTTATTAAGTCGACTTAAGCACTTCCTTAAGTCAATTTAATAACACCACTGCTGAAGGTTGACTTAAGCCTTAAGTCAACTTCTTAAGTTGACTTAAAACCCGTGTAGATGCCCTAAGTCGACCTAATTAGCTAAGTCGACCTAATGGCTGGGGACCTGTGGCTGGGGGAGATGGCTTGCATGGTCCCGGGGCTCCAGCCGCACAGGGTTGCTGCGGGGAACCCCTGCGGCCCCCAGGGTTCCAGCCATGGGAAAACCCCCACCACCCCAGGGCTTCAGCCTTGTGGCTGGAGCCCCAGTGCGGTGGGGGTTTCCCCGCAGTTGGAGCCCTGGGGCCATGGGGGTTCTCCACAGCTAGGGCTCCTCTGCCATGCAGGGAGCCAGCAACCCCATATGGCTGCAGCCCCGGAGCCGCAGGGGTTTTCCTGTGGCTGGAGCCCTGGCCGGGGCCGCGAGGGAATCCCACGCTGCTCAGGGCTGTTCTTGGGGGAAAAAGGGGGGGGGGTGAATGGACCGATAGCCCCGGGCCCTGCGATTATGTGGGCCCTGGTCCCACTCCCAGCAGGGTAGTGCGGGGTGGCCACGGCTCTCCCCCATGGCTGTGCTTTGGCCTGCTCCCTGCTGCCTTTTTTGGTGAGCTGAAGGCAATGAGGTGGGATGGGAGCATTTTGCCCGGCCTCTGGGCTGGCCTTCCCCACCCCCAGGGCGGAGCAGGCAGGCCCAGGGGTGGGGCAGGTGCGCAGGGTCTGGCCCCAGCCTCTCTGGGTTGGGCCAGCCTCCTGCCCCACACAATGGTGCCTGGCCACGGGTGGGGCTGGCCCCCGCCAGTGGCGTGGCCTCAGCCGGGCCCAGCTCATGGTCACAGCGCAGCCTCAGCTGGGACTGGTTTCCACCAGCAGACGGCCTCATGCTCCTGGCCAGAGCCGGGGCCAGTTCCTCAGGTTCCTGGGCCAGGTCAGGGCTGACTCCCCACCAGTGGGTGGCCTCGGGGCCTCAGCCGGGGCCAGCTCCAAGTCCCCAGGGGGTGACCGGGGTCCCTGGAGGGCGGAGCAGGCTGGCCCACCACACTCCCCTCCAGCATGGGGGCGCAGGGGCCCTGCCTAGGCTGATTGGCCCTGGGCCCCACTCCCCCCAAGGGACGACCCTGTCGCCACTGGAACCCTGGCCAGGGCCGCGAGGGAATCCCACCGCTGGAGCCCTGGCCAGGGCCGCGAGGGAATCCCTGCCACTGGAGCCCTGGCTGGGCCACTGAGGAATCCCCCGCCCCTGGCGCCCTGGTGCCGCAGAGGTTCCCCCACAGCTGGGCTCCTCTGTGGCGGGGGAGGGTGCGGCTCTCCTCCATCCACCTAGCACGTGCTAGTGTGGACGCAGGCAGCCAACTTAAATTTCTGGTGTAGACGCTCTAAGTCGACTTAAGAAGGTAGACTTTAACTTGAGTTAAGACGACCTTGTAAAATCGACTTAAGAGTCGACTTAGCTTATCAAGTGTAGACATACCCCCAGAGCCCTTCCTTCCTTCCTTGATGCTGTATGATTGAAATAAGACCATACTATCCTTGATATTGCCACTGTTAGCCAATTGCAGCAAATCTTGCACAAAGTATACCATGTAAGTAATGACTGGCTAAATAAGATTACACTGTATCCATGTATTCTCCATGTACCACCCATGTACCTGATGTTATGAATATGGACATTATGAATATCTGTGTCTTAAATGCCTTGTTCCTGGGGTAACAGTTTACATCCAGCCTAGTCAGCACAGTGTGAATGGACTATTCACGTTTGCTAGCCCATTAAGGACACTTCATTCTAACAATGGGCAAGAGAAGAAGGTGGTCCCGCCCAGATCCAGTGAGTCTCCCTGTGGCACCCCAGCCAGATGTGGACAATGGCTGCCCCGAGTCAGCAAGCCCTGTAAGGCCATGTGAGTTGCTCATGTGAAGCTAGACTCCATCTTGGGCCTGTAACTTTCCAGAATAACAGCTGCTGTGAGCTTTGCTTTGGGACAGTAAAATTCCATATCAAGCCAGATGGTGGAAAGCATAAAAGACCCTTTAACCTTCTCCATGCTGCCTCTTTCCTGCTCTGATTCCCTGGATAGTGGACTTACAGCTAACAGGAGCATTCTAATCTACGGACTGAGATCTTCCAGTCTCTTGGAAGTTACCAGAGACTTTACAGCCTTTATAGGTTATTCCATCCCCGCTACAAACCTGAAATGAGAACTTTGCAATGATTTCATGTGTATAATCTATTAACCATTTTAATTCTCTTCTCTTTTATTAGAAATAAACCTTTAGATTTCCGTTGCTAAAGGATTGGAAGCAGTGTGATTATTGGGTAAGCTCTCTGTTATGCACTGACCTGGCCATGTAGATGATCTTTTGTGATCAGCAGAACCATTTGATCAAACTGGTTTGCAAAAACCACTCAGCATAAAGTCTAGTGTCTGGGTGGTGAAATAAGGGCAGTCATGCCTAGGGCGATTGTATATCAGACTCCTTGGCTATGTCTACACTAACAAAGTCGACTTAACTTTTCTAGTGTAGACATAGCCCTTGTCGACCTTATTAAGTCTATTTAATGCTTTAAGTTGACTTAATAAGGTCGATTTAGTCGCTAATCCCTGTTCACACTGGTTTAAGTCGACTTAAGGAATCGACTTAAGTAGACCTAAAACTAGGTATTATTAAGTCGACTTAAGCTTTCCTTAAGTCGACTTAATAAAAGCCCAGTGTGGACAGGAAGTAAGTTAGGTACTCCAAAGAGGAGGGAGCTAGGCTGTTCTCGGTGGTAACTGATGACAGAACAAGGAGCAATGGTTTCAAATTACAGCTGGAGAGGTCGAGGTTGGGTATTAGGAAAAGCTTTCTCACTAGGAGGGTGGTGAAACATTGGAATGGGTTACCTAGGGAGGTGGTGGAATCTCCGTCTTTGGAGATATTTAAGATTCGGTTAGACAAAACCCTGGCTGGGATGATTTAGTGGGAGTGGTCCTGCTTTTAGCAGGGGGTTGGACTAGATGACTTCATGAGGTCCCTTCCAGCCCTAATATGCTATGATTCTATGATTCTAAGCCTCCTTAAGTTGATCTAACTCAGGGGTAGGGAACCTATGGCTCGCGAGCCAGATGTGGCTCTTTTGATGGCTGCATCTGGCTCGCTGCCAGTGTTCCCTCTCAGCTGCGCGGGCGCACGGCCGCGCAGCGGCCGTCGCACCCCCCGCGCAGCCCGGCAGCCCCCGCTGCTCCCTCCAAGCCCCGGGGCCGCGGCTTTGCCGCGGCACACCCGGCCTGCGCCCGGCCTCTGGGCTGGCCTTCCCCGCCCCCAGGGTGGGACAGGCAGGCTCAGGCTCGGGTCAGGAGCGTGGGCCTGCTTGCCTGCCCCACGCAGCCGGGGCAGCGGGGTGGCTGCGGCAGTGGCGGGATCCCGAGCTCCAACCCCCCGACCGCCTCGACTTCCCGGGGCCGGGCTAATCCACGGCCCCGGCCTCCCAGCACGGGGCCGGGATCAGCCTCCGGGGCTGGGGTCTGCTCCCCCCCCCCAATCGGCAGCTTCCCAGGGCCGCGGTAGGGTCCTCCCCCGCCGGCGGCGTTGGCTTTCTTTCTTTCTTTCTTTCTTTCTTTCTTTCTTTCTTTCTCTCCTTTTCTCTCCTTCTTTCTTTCTTTCCTTCTTTCTCTCCCTTTCTTTCCTTCTTTCTTTCTTTCCTTCCTCTTTCCTTCTTTCTTTGCTTCCTTCTTTCCTTCCTCTTCCTTCTTTTTTCTTTCTTTCCTTCTTTCTCTTTCTTTGCTTCCTTCCTTTCTCATCCTTCTCTTCTTTCCTTCCCCTTTCTTCTTTTCTTCTTTTTCTTCCTTCTTTCTCTTCCTTCCTTCATTCTCTCCCTTCTCTCTTTTTTCTTTCTCCCTTTTTCTTTCCTTCTTTCTCTCCTTTGCTTTCCTTTTTCTTTCCTTCTTTCTCTTCTTTGCCTTCCTTCTTTTTTCTTTCTTCCTCTTTCTCTTCCTTTCTCTTTTTTCCTTCTTTGTCTTCTTTTTTCTTTCCTTCTTTTTTCTTTCTTTCTCTTCTTTCCTTCCTCTTCCTTCTTTCCACTTCTTTCCTTCTTTCTTTTTTCTCTTCCTTCCTTTTTCTCTCTCTCTTTTCCTTTCTTCTCTCTTTCTCTCTCTCTTCCTTCCTTCCTCCCTTCTTTTTTCCTTCCTTTTTAAAAAAACCCAACCTTTAAAAATTAATTTTAATTAAAAACCTTTTTTAAAGGTTTTTTTAAAACCTTTCTAAAATTAAATTTCAATTAAAAGTAATTCAAATTCAATTAAATAAAACATAAAATGCACACATTTACTTGTATTTAGTTTTAAACATATTGTATGGCTCTCACGGAATTACATTTTAAAATATGTGGCGTTCATGGCTCTCTCAGACAAAAAGGTTCCCGACCCCTGATCTAACTTGTAAGTGTAGGCGCCCCCCTTGTTAGCCAGTGTGGAGAGCCAGAAATTTACTTTGGTTACTGGCTCAAGTGTATCTGGTGATAGAGAAATCACTAGACTGGGGTGAGTCTGCCTCGTTGCTCAGCAGTTTGTCCTGAATCTTCTGTTCTCAGCTCTGGGCCACAGAGGCACAGTTCTTTCCAACAAAGCCCTTGCCTCGAGCCACTGTAGGTCTGGATCCTAAACTGCACCATACCCTGTAACATGCTTCTAACTCACTGCCCCAGCTCACATCTGGGATAACCTGGGATTGCCCATCTGAGCACCATACTCAGATGAGTGCTTTCAGGATTGGGCCCCTAGAGCACTTACCCCAAGCCCTTGCTGAATGAGTCCACTTTGGGATCAGGGATGCTAGTCTGGGAAACGGGGGTGCAGCCAGCCAGCCAGCGCTGCACATTGCATTTTTCTCAGTGGATCTGTTCCCAGACCTGTCCCATGTTATTCTCAGCACCTTCCATCAGGAAGCTCCATTTCTAAACAGCTGGCACTGACTTACCAGCAGGAAATCTTTTGCCTTAGCAATGGCCCTTTTGTTTTGCAGGTTTGTTTCTTTTGTTTCCTTTGCTCTGAGTGAAAATACACTTGCCTCCTCTGGTGCCACTGACATGGTGATGAGGATGAGAGCTGGGTGTTTCTCTTAATGAGGAGCAGTGGAAAGAGTGTCTGCAAAACTGAACCAGTTTGGAAAGCAGCAGCCTCGGTGATGTGCAATGTAAACAGCTTGCTGAGATTCACGGATGGCCTTGCGTTTGCTGCCAGTCGCTTGCAGGACGCAATGAAATCCCCACATCCTGGGCACAGAGGGTACAGCACTGATCCTGGAAGATGGCATGTAGATTTGATTCCTTCCTTCACTCTGACACACAATTAGAAGGAGCGCATCATCCCTGTGCTTTGGTGCCAGTACCAACCCAGCTGGGGCAGCTAGGGCTTGTACAGTGACATAATAGTACAGGGGTGGACAAACCTGGTAGTGATCCTCCGAGACACATACAACAATCTTCTCAAGTCCAAGAGACAGGATGCACCTGCCAGGCCTCAGCTGCAGCAGGGTTGTGGGACTCGGGGATTCTGCCTCACGAGGCACACCTGCTGAGGGTTTAGCTCCACTCCTGCTGAAGCCCCAAGCCCTGGCAGGCACATCTCGCAGGGCAGAAGCCTCAAGACTCCCCCTCACTGCAGGGCTGTAGCCCCAAGCTCTGGCAGCTGAACTTCTTGGGGCAGAAACCTGGAGACCCCCTCCTTGCAAGGCTGAGGCCTCAAGCCCCACCACCAGGCAGAAGCCTCACATTCCCCACCCAAGTCTGATAGGTGGAGAATGGGGGCAGGGCAGCATGACAAGCTGTTCTGTACTTTTAGAGCAGTGAAACTGAAAAGTATGACAGCTCTGGTGTCCCAGAGTGGCCTCGATTGGCACTCTGGGACATTTCCAGAGGCTGTCAAAAGCTCAAGGACTGTCCACACACTCTTTACCATGGAACAGCTGTTCTGCAGTAAGCCTAACCACCCTCGTTTTGGGTGGTTTGCCTATTGCACAGCAAGAGGGCTGTTGCCATGCAGCAGGCAACATGTACGTGTGTATGCTCATAGCCTTATCGTGCGGTAAGGCTGTAGTGTGTACATGTACTCAGTGAGTGTCCTCTCCCCCAGCTAGAGGTCACTGGCCTCGCCAGCCTCAGCAGGCACAGGCCCCTTCATCCCCAGCCAGACACAGATCCAGCCAGGCCAGCAGGATGCTCAAGCTATTGACTCTTTACTGCCTCCTGTTGGGCATAGTTGGTTTTTCTTCTTGTTTTTTGCTATTTGTTTCTGTAGGAAGTTTTAACAGCACGTTGCCAGGCAAACATCTGAGATAAACTAATAATCATTACAAGAGGGAGCTTTTGTTGAGAGAAATGTTATGCCGTAATACAGACTAGTCATCAGGCCCGGCTGCGTCCCAGGGTGTTCCCAGATTACACAATGCAGATCTGTGCACTACCCACGTGCTGTTTCTGGTGATTGTACTAAATTGAGAGCTGTCTCTGATTATCCATTTTTCACAAGTCAGACGAGTCTATCCAATGGTAACAGGAAAAACAATTGGACAGGTGTGGAGGGCTTTGTGCAGGTAAATGTACTTTGTCTGAGCACTGAATACATGGTTTCTATCTGTGTTGCTGGGTACCTAACTGGGATTTTAGTTTGTCTATAACAACAGCCTGCCATACGGGTTTAAACCCTTCCTCTACAGCTGGATGATTTTTCTTTCTCCAGTGACAGGCTATCTAGTAGCTGAACACTTACTAGCAGATGAGCAATTAAGCTTTCATATCCTTTCATATGATCATTCCCACTAGAAGCCGCAGGAGGGTTGCCACAGGCTCATTTGGTAAGAAACGCCCATCAGTTTATGGATCGTAGCCCAGCACTCGGCCTGGACAAGCCCACCACATATGCATAAAAATCTCTTCTTTCCCCACAATTTTTCCAATACTGGCCCCACATTCCTATCATTGTATTTTACCTGACTGGCATGAGGTGCTATTGACACAGAAACATAGAGAGATTTTTTCTTGTACCATGTCACAGACTGAAGTGCTGGTCTTCTTTTGTCTGGCATAACTTTAATCATTGCAATTGTCTGTCCATCCTTCTCTTCCCCGCATCCTTCATTCTAATTCTCCTTCCCCCCTTGCTTTTCCTCACTACTGTCTCATCAGTTCCCCAGCCCTGCCTCACTGTGTATAAACCTAACTAAGAAAGCACCCAGGCACGGTGCCCACAGCTCTGGGTACCTGTGTGTACCTTGTCTTGGGCCATGAGAGCAGTTCTCAGTGTCATGTTGCTAGGTCAGTGCAGGCTGGCTACAGCTCAGCCCTACATCAAAGGGGTTTGAAAATGTGTGAGCTGGCACATATGGTACCACCCTGGTGCCCACAGCACTGGCTGAATGAAGTGAAGCCACGCAGGGAGTCTCGGGACCGGCTAACATCTTCCAATCCACTTGCTCCCCTCTGGACTGGGGTTTTGCAAGGAACAGGAGTCTGGCCTGGGCTTATGACCATGTTTCAGCCTTGTCCACAACAATAGCAGCCAGAAGCCATGGGTGGGGGGTAAGGAGGCCTGACCAAAACTACATCCAAGGCAATAACGTGACTGAGCTTCACACTGCTGAGAAGCTTTCTTTCAAGGGTAATGAAGTGTAGCCGCATTCGCCACCCCTGGCTGTGAGAGGCGGTACCTGGGCTAGGTCATTAGGCCTTTGAAAGGTGACCATTAGAGAGTCATCCTCTCTCTCATGGGGCTATTAGCTCCTGCAGAGAAGGGCATATTGGATCCTGTGCTGGAGACCTCTCACTAGGAAAGTGGGGCCTGCTCTGCTGGAATGGGGAGGGGGGGCTGCTAGGGAGTCCAAGGGAGGGAAGTGACTTGCCTGAGGTCCTACAGAGGCAGGACTAGAATCCAGGCCTCCTGACATCCAGCCCCAGGCTTTGCCCCAGGACCAGCATCCTCAACCAATGACTGGCCCTCCTGTGCCAAGCTACCTTTCAGGGGCGCATTGCACTGACCCAGCCTGCGGGGGAGGTGGGGTAACCAGGGTGAGTTCCCCTGTCTGAAAGGAGTGGCTGGCACCTCCTGGCCAGCCTCACAGGATCAAAGTGCTCTTGGCCTCTGCTGCTGCCCAGAAGCAGCTCTGTATCCAGTAAGGCCCAACTCTGGACCTGGGTCCAGCCCTCAATGGAGTGAGCTGTTATTGTCTCAGTCAGCTCCTCCCTGCAGCCTGGCAGCAAACATTTGTTGCTTGTGGCTCGTGTGGAAGCTGGATGGTTCTAGGGCTGCCAAGCACCTGACAGGATGTCTCTGGCCACAGTGGTTCACACTGCCCTTTCCCTGCAAATGAGCTGTAGGAAAGGCTGCGTGTTCCTGGTGCCCTGCTTGCTGCAGAGTCAATAAACCAGCCAGTTAAAAATGAAAAGATGAGAGGACGTGCTAGACGGGTCCATGCAGCTGGCTGGTTCTGCGGGTGCTCATACAACCGGAGCATGCTAGTGATGCTGACAGCCAAGGCAAAGGCTAGGGTGGTGTGGTGGGATCTCCTCCTGCAGAACTGAAGAAGCCGCATTTATCATTTCCCTCTTCATCCCAGCCCTCACATTAGGGCAGATGCTAGCGTCACTTCCTTTCTCCCACTCCCAGGGGACGGTGACACCAGCCTCCCTCCAGCACAGGCCAGGGACAGCTGGGATCTCTACCCTGGGCGGGTCGCTCCTAGAGCGAAGTATTTCCAGTTCTTCAAGCAGAACACTAGTATCTCGGTGCCTTGCTGGTCTGGTCCAGACCATAGCCTGTTTGCCCAGCAGAGCTCGCAGAGCCACATATACTCTGTTGGACCAAAGCGTAGCTGGCTGCAATGCCCAGGCCTTCCTTCTTGCCCAGTCATAGCCGCCCATCCTCTAGGGGTGTCACGCAAGAGATGGGCTCCCTGGAATTCCCCTCCAGCCAGCAAGGTGGTTGCTGGCTTGAAGGTGCCTGAAGTCTAGGAGGACAATTATCAGTAATTGCAGGGCACCCTAATGGCCCAGGGCAGGATTTGAAGCCTGTGACTGCCTGGTGCAGCATAGGTTTCATCTGCCCCGTCACAGCCCCCAGGCTCCGGGTGCACACTCCTGACAGGTGCATGTGGGTGTGCTCAGAGAGACTTCCCGGCCGCTCAAGGCTCCAAGGTCAGTGGGTCCAACAGCAGCTTTCCTTTCATCTGCCCTTTAATGGGGTGTTTCTCCTCCACTCTTAGCTCCTGATCTGTGCTCTGCCCTGCAGCCTGGCCATGTCACAGAAGGAGCCTGGCTAATACCCCCCTGGCAGGTGCATAAGTCGGGGCTGTGTCTCTTACCCTGAGATCTTTACCTACCTGGTCCCAGGAAGCTGAGCTATGCCTGCTATGGGTCCAGTGACAACCCACCTTGAACGGCTCTGCCCACTCCTTTGTCTTGGAATGTGTGTCTGGCAGCTGTTGCTGGGGGTGGACGTGAAGGGAGTGATTTGATCCACAGGCGGCGGGATAAGGACAGGTTCCCCAGCGCCTCCCAAATCCAGTGAGTGCCAAAGCCTGCTAAGGTCTAAGGTCCATGCCCAAAGGGGAAGCGGGGCAATGAGCATTAACAGAGGCACTGACTCATCCTCCCAGCAAAGCCCCCCTCAGTGAGACTCTGAAAGTAGGGAGGTACTGTGGGAACACTGCCCCGAAAAGCCAACTCAAGGCAGAAACAAGCTCCACCCTGCTTGAACCCAAACTCCCCCCCAGAGGCCCTGAGCCAGGGGGATGGGCTTGTTCAAGAGCCTGGGGCTGTGGAATACAGGGAGCAGAGGAACAAAGGCCTGTGCGGAGGACAGAGAGAGGCCAGCTTGGCAGGCCCCACCTCAGCAGCCTGCCTGGGATCTGTGTATTAGCCGTGAATTAATGTCCTGCAGAGACTGGGGACCTGGATCATGCGGGGATTAAAGAGGCATTACCCCTTTGTTAAAGCTGATGTTTTGGGGATAAGCTGTGAGCTTTAGCTAATACATTATTACAGAAACTTCTTCAATCACCGCGGCAGGCAGTAAGCAGATTTGGATATTACTGCACAGCCGTGCAGGGTCTGCTGCTGCTGCTGCTGGTCTCCACCCCCCGAAAAGAGGCTTTGCATAATGGCACTGCAGAACACAGCTCCCTCGGCAGGCCAGAGGCAAACAAGGGACATTCAGCCCCAACCAGGGAACCGGACCCTGCCCCGTTGGGAGTGGTCCCCAGGGAGCGCTAGCCACAAAGCCACAAATGATCTGGAAGATAGGATCACAATTCAAAATGATTTGGACAAACTGGTGAAATGGTCTGAGGTAAATAGAATGAAATTCAATAAAGACAAGTGCAAAGTACTCCACTTAGGAAAGAACAATCCTTTGCACACATACAAAATGGGCAATGACTGCCTAGGGAGGAATAGTGTGGAAAGGGATCTGGGTGTCATAGTGGACAATAAGTCAACAGTGTAACACTGTTGCAAAAAAAGCAAACACCATTCTGGGATGTATTAACAGGAATATTGTAAGTAAGACATGAGAATTAATTCTTCCACTCTATTCCGCCCTGATTAGACCTCAACTCGAGTGTTGTGTCCAGTTCTGAGCGCCTCATTTCAGGAAACGTGGACAAATTGGATAAAGTCCAGAGAAGAGCAACAAGAATGATTAAAGGTCTGGACCACTTGTCTTATGTGGGAAGATTGAAAGAACTGGGTTTGTTTAGTCTGGAAAAGAGGAAACTGAAAGGGGACATAACAGTTTTCAAGAACCTAAAAGGTTGTCACAAGGAAAAGGGAGAAAAAGTGTTCTCCTTAACCTCTGATGATAGGACAAGAAGCAATGGGCTTAAATTATGGCAAGGGAGGTTTATGTTGGAGATTAGGAAAAAATTCCTAACTGTCAGGGTGATTAACCTCTGGAATAAGTTGCCTATACAGATTGTGGATCTCCATCATTGGAAGTTTTTAAGAGCAGGTTAGACAAGTACTGTCAGGGATGGTTTAAGAGGGTACTTGGTCCTGCCAGGAGTGCAGGGGACTGGACTCGATGACCTCTCATGGTTGCTTCCAGTTCTATGATTCTATGAAAGCCTGCCCTTCTCTCACCCCGCAGAGCAGCAATGCCAGGGATGCTCTAGAGAGGCCACTCAAGCCCACTGGAGATCGCTGGATGGCAGCTCTAGCCTGTGTCTGACTCACTCAAATAGCCCACAGAGCCTGCCAGCTGTGCTGCTCACTGGGAACCTGGCAGCTGGGAGAGGACCCAGAGATGGGGGATCCCCAGTTTTCCAGGGGCCAGTGACTCTACTGGGGCAATAGGGATTGGGTGAGGCAACTTGGGGCATGGCCTCACACATCATAGGCTGCACCATTGGGGGTGTGCAGGGCCTGGTGCTCCCTCTTACCCCAGGAGAGGGCACGGGGAGGGGCCTGGAAGGGACAGAGGCCAGCCTTGCAACAGGGAGGCAGCAGGACCCAAGGAAGGCTGTTTTGAGTCTCCTCAGGGCTTGTGAGTGATTCCTTGTCACAAGGCGCTGGTCCCAACTGCTTGTCCGCCTGGGCACACATCCTGCCTCCTGACTTCACACCCTGCAAGGGGCTTCCAAGGGGCTCTGTGCTGAGTCAGGGAGCACCTGGAAAGGGGGAGTCATTTCCCTCACAAGGGCCAAGCACCCATTTATGCCAGGGTGGCCAAAACATGCCGGAGCTGACCTGAGTGTGCCAGGCTATCCTGCCATGCCCCATGGCCAGCACAAGCATGAATGGACCAACCTAGCTAACAGGAATATGACATGGGCAGGCTTCCCACACTAGTGGTATGGCCCAGGGGCTGCTGGATGGGACCTTAGCTTAGCGATGCACCTAGGTGCCAGTGGAGGGGAGGTGGGAGAAGATTTGCACATCAGGAATCTCGATGGCTGGGCATGTGCTGACCAGGCATAGTTTGGTGACCTGTTTGCTGGGCTCAAGGGTGGCGGGCTCTTACAAATATCCACGCAGGCTTGGTGAGAGTGCTGAGGAACACAAGGGTGTGGTGCACAAGGGTACCAGGACATGAGGTTGTCCATGAGGAGGTCCTGGGGGAACAAATTAGATCACTAGGAACAAGATGTACGGCCAGGGCTTCTGTGATGGCTTTCTCTGAACTGCCTCCAGCTCCATGCATGGGAAAAATCAGGGAACAACAAATTTCCTTGCAATGCCTGGCTGAGAAGGTGCTATAAAGAGGTGGGGTCGGAGTACAAGGGGAGCTGTAGGGTATAGAATCATAGAAGAGTAGGGTTAGAAAGAACTGAGGAGTCCAACCCCCTGCTCAAAGCAGGACCAACTCCAGCTAAACCATCCCAGCCAGGGCTTTGTCAAGCCACACCTTAAAAACCATAAGGATGGAGATTCCACCACCTCCCTAGGTAACCCATTCCAGTACTTCACGACCCCTACTGCAATTTGAAACCATTTCTCCTTGTTCTGTCATCTGCCATTACTGACAACAGCCTCACTCCATCCTCCCTAGAATCCCATTTCAGGTAGTTGTAAGCTGCTATCAAATCCCCCTCACTCTTCTCTTCTGCAAACTAATCAAGCCCATTTCCCTCAGCCTTTTCTCATATGTGCCCCAGCCCCCTAATCTTTTTTGTCACCCTCCTCTGTACTATCTCCAATATGTTCATATCTTTCCTGTATTGGGGGTCCCAAAACTGCACACAATACTCTAAATGTGTCTTCACCAGTGCCAAATAGAGGGGAATAATCAATGTAACCCCTTGGGGGTTTTAGAGAGCATGGTTCGTTTAAATCTGGATAGCAATGCAGGCCTCTGGTCACCAGAATCAAAAGAACAAATTGTGATATGATTGGCGAACGAGAACATAAGAACATAAGAACATAAGAAAGGCCGTACTGGGTCAGACCAGAGGTCCATCCAGCCCAGTATCTGTCTACCGACAGTGGCCAGTGCCCAGGTGCCCCAGAGGGAGTGAACCTAACAGGCAATGATCAAGTGATCACTCTCCTGCCATCCATCTCCATCCTCTGATAAACAGAGGTTAGGGACACCATTCTTAACCCCTTTCTGGCTAATAGCCATTTATGGACTTAGCCACCATGAACTTATCCAGTTCCCTTTTAAATATTGTTATAGTCCCAGCCTTCACAACCTCCTCAGGTAAGGAGTTCCACAAGTTGACTGTGCGTTGTGTGAAGAAGAACTTCCTTTTATTTGTTTTGAACCTGCTATCTATCAGTTTCATTTGGTGACCCCTGGTTCTTGCATTATGGGAGTAAGTAAACAACTTTTTCTTGTCCACTTTTTCCACATCAGTCATAATTTTATATACTTCTATCATGTCCCCCCTCAGTCTCCTCTTTTCCAAGCTGAAGGGGCCTAGCCTTTTTAATCGTTCCTCATACGAGACACTCTCCAAACCCCTAATCATTTTAGTTGCCCTTTTCTGAACCTTTTCTAGTGCTAGAATATCTTTTTTGAGATGAGGAGACCACATCTGTACACAGTATTCGAGATGTGGGCGTACCATGGATTTATATAAGGGCAATAATACATTTGCAGTCTTATTTTCTATCCCCTTTTTAATGATTCCTAACATCCTGTTTGCTTTTTTGACCGCCTCCGCACACTGTATGGACATCTTCAGAGAACTATCCACAATGACTCCAAGATCTTTTTCTTGACTCGTTGTAGCCAAATTAGCCCCCATCATATTATAGGTATAGTTGGGGTTATTTTTTCCAATGTGCATTACTTTACACTTATCCACATTAAATTTCATTTGCCATTTGGTTGCCCAATCACTTAGTTTTGTGAGATCTTTTTGAAGTTCTTCACAATCTGCTTTGGTCTTGACTATCTTGAGTAGTTTAGTATCATCTGCAAACTTAGCCACCTCACTGTTTACCCCTTTCTCCAGATTATTTATGAATAAATTGAATAGGACTGGTCCTAGGACCGACCCTTGGGGAACACCACTAGCTACCCTTTTCCAATCTGAGAATTTACCATTTATTCCTACCCTTTGTTCCCTGTCTTTTAACCAGTTCTCAATCCATGAAAGGACCTTCCCTTTTATCCCATGACAACTTAACTTACGTAACAGCCTTTGGTGAGGGACCTTGTCAAAGGCTTTCTGGAAATCTAAGTACACTATGTCCACTGGATCCCCCCTGTCCACATGTTTGTTGACCCCTTCAAAGAACTCTAATAAATTAGTAAGACATGATTTCCCCTTACAGAAACCATGTTGGCTATTGCTCAACAGTTTATGTTTTTCTATGTGACTGACAATTTTATTCTTAACTATTGTTTCAACTAATTTGCCTGGTACCGACGTTAGATTTACTGGTCTGTAATTGCCGGGATCCCCTATAGGGCCCTTTTTAAATATTGGCGTTACATTAGCTAACTTCCAGTCTTTGGGTACCGAAGCCATTTTAAGGGACAGGTTACAAATCTTAGTTAATAGTTCCGCGACTTCACATTTGAGTTCTTTCAGAACTCTTGGGTGAATGCCATCTGGTCCCGGTGACTTGTTAATGCTGAGTTTATCAATTAATTCCAAAACTTCCTCTAGTGACACTTCAATCTGTGACAGTTCCTCAGATCTGTCACCTACAAAAGCCGGCTCAGGTTTGGGAATCTCACTAACATCTTCAGCCGTAAAAACCGAAGCAAAGAATCCTTTTAGTTTCTCCGCAATGACTCTATCATCTTTAAGCGCTCCTTTTGTATTATCATCATCAAGGGGCCCCACTGGTTGTTTGGCAGGCTTCCTGCTTCTGATATACTTAAAAAACATTTTGTTATTACCTTTGGAGTTTTTGGCTAGCCGTTCTTCAAACTCCTCTTTGGCTTTTCTTATTACACTCTTGCACTTAAGCTGGCACTGTTTGTGCACCTTTCTATTTGCCTCACTAGGATTTGACTTCCACTTTTTAAAGGAAGTCTTTTTACCTCTCAGTGCTTCTTTTACATGGTTGTTGAGCCATGGTGGCTCTTTTATAGTTTTTTTACAGTGTTTCTTAATTTGGGGTATACACTGAAGTTGAGCCTCTATTATGGTGTCTTTAAAAAGCGCCCATGCAGTTTTCAGGGATTTCACTTTAGTCACTATACCTTTTAGCTTTTGTTTAACTATCCCCCTCATTTTTGTATAGTTCCCCCTTTTGAAATTAAATGCCACAGTGTTGGGCTGTTGAGGTATTCTTCCCCCCCACAGGGATGTTGAATGCTATTGTATTATGGTCACTAGTTCCAAGCGGTCCTGCTACAGTTACCTCTTGGACCAGCTCCTGCGCTGGTAACAGGAACTTCAGGTTGGTGATCACGTCTTGGCCCAAAATCTTGGATTACAGCAAAAACACAAAATTGCAGATCGTTGGAAGTCACACCCGTATGTCATTGAGGAGAAACTGGGGGATCTACCAGTGTACTGGATACATCCAGAGGGCAGTCACGGCCCCACCAAAACTCTCCACCGGAATCACCTGTTACCTGTAGGACAAGTATTGTTCCCCCATGAGGATGTTTCCACAGATTTTGAGCCTCCCAGTCCAGCAAGTCGAACATGATCCCAATGATGACAATGAAGATATACTAGGTCTCTGCCAACACCCAGGTCCTCAGAGAGTGAGGATGAACTAGGGTTCAGCAAACGTCCTCTTGGGGTGGCTTCGACCATAATAGATCCTCCTATTGTTGCACAAAGACCTGGGGAAGGGGAAGAACCTGAACTAAGCATCTCAGAGACCTCACGGGCTGAACCTACGGAGACCGCCCCCCTAAGAGCCTGATGAAGATGAGAACTCTGTACCCCCCACAGCCACTTTAAATCCACATGCCCTTGATTTTATACCTCAAGGATCTGCCTTCATGCCCACATGTTCAGTGGTGCTACTTGAGCCAATGCCTGACAGCCAACCTAGACGTACCTCCAGGGAACAGAAGCCCAGGTGCTGACATATGATTGTTTGGGGGAATCCAGTAACCTACAAATCTCTGGAGTACCATGGGGAGTGATTTGCATCATGGGAAACTTGTTCCACCCCTTGGGGTCCAGTGGGTTGGATGATGCTGATGCTCCTGACCAATGGGGTCCTTGGGTCTCCTGCTGGGAATTCATGGACTAAAACTACCCACCTTGCTGGTGATATCAAAGATCCCTTCTTTTGGAGGGGGGGAGAGTGTAACCCCTTTGGGGTTTTAGAGAACATGGTCCCTTTAAATCTTTGCCCTGAGGGGGAGGCACTGATTAGTCTGGAAGGAGAGAGTGGTGTTTGGGGGGAGAGGGACAGAGAGGGTGTGGCTAAAGCTCCAGGAGAAGGTCTGCAGCCAGCGGCCCAGACAGAAGAGAAGCAGCAGAGACCCTGCCGAAAGCTGGGGAGGAACAGAGCAGCTGACCGGTGACACCCAGAACAGGAGCGAGCAGGACACTGTGCCAGGGAGGAGTCACCTGAGGACAGACCAGAGCTAGACCCAGTGACACGGCTGCCCAGAGCTGCGGGGCCGTGAGTACAGGGGCCTGTGACTTGGCCTGGGACTAGGGGGAGGCTGTAGTTAGTTAAATGGGGAGGGCGTTGCTCTGTGGTCACAGAGAGCAGCAGAAGAGGCACCGGAGGGTTTGCTGGGGACAGTTGCAGGCCCTGAAGATGACCAGGAGCAATCAGGACTCAGCCTGGACTGGGACTGTGCTGGGACACCTGAACTCAGAGTGCAGACGCCGTGCTCACTTGCTGACTGCCCCCTCAGCCTCCTGCACCGCTGGGTCTGCAGGGCTCTGTGCTAGTTGTGAGCCTGTTTTACTGCTGCCCCACCTCCTCTGTTGTTTTCTCCTTCATCTCTCTGGCTATGTTTACACTTGTTAATTTAAGTCGACTTAGCATGTCTACACTTAAATTTTAAGTTGACTTTGGGGGGACCCTACAAAGTCGACCTAGAGCGTCCACACTGGACGCCTAGGTCAACTTGTAGGGGCTAGGTGGACCTGGGACTGGTCCACGGTGGCAGGGGGGGGGGCACCCCTTGCCAAGTGCCAGGGGGCTCAGCCTTTGCCCCATTGTACCTGGGTACAATGGGGCAAAGGGGGACAGGGACCCTGGCAGGGCATGGGGCAGGCTCTCCCTGTGCCACCCCCCTGGCAGGGAGGGCAGTGGGGGAGTCCTGGAGAGCCCTAAGTCGACTTAGAGTCGACTTAGGGCTACTCCAGGTCTACACTGGCTTAAGTTGACTTTCTAAAATTGACTTAAGCCAAAAGTCGACTTAAAACGAGGTTTTAAAAAGTCAACTTTATTTTCCTTAAGTCGACTTAAGCAGCTTGCTTAAGTCGACTTAAAGAAAGTGTAGTGTAGACGCAGAGTAAATTAAGTTGACTTAATTTACAAGTGTAGAAGCACCCTCTGTAAATAAATCTTCCCCATTCCCATATTCACAGTGCTGTCCCAGCTTGTGTGTGTGTGATCACTCTGGGGGGTTTGGAACAGGTGCCCCGGGGGTGAAAGAGAGTGTCCCTGCTGCGTTCCTGCACACGCCCTTCCTTGGCCAGAGCTGCCTGCAGGGCAGACTCCATCTTGGTCACAAGGGCGCTACATCACTTTCCTCCATCTGCTGACAATGCTCCTTCTAATGCAGCCCAATATGCTGTTAGCTTCCTTGGCAATAAAAGCACACTGTTAACTCATATCCAGCTTCTTGTGCACTGTCCAGCTCCTTTTCTGTGAAACTGCTGCCCAGCCAGTGGGTCCCTGGTCTGTAGCAAAGCATGGGATTCTTCGATCCTAAGTGCAGGATTCTGCACTTGTCCTTCTTGGACCTCATCAGATTTCTTTGGCCCAATCCTCCAATTTGTCTGAGTCACTCTGTATCCTATCCCTGCCCCCCAGCATCTACTACACCCCCTGACTGTAGCAATGCAGCCCACTTTAGCCAGCCAGAACAGCTCCTGGCACAGAAAATCCCTGCCAGCCAGGAGATGAAGGCATGGAGGAGCCCTCGGCTCACCTGCAAGGCCGGCAGGGTGCCCCTAATACAAAGGTCTCTGCATCTAGTGAAGGCTGGGACAGAAATCCCAGCAGACCTGGAGCAGGGTGAGGCTGAGATCACAGCATCCCAGGCCAGGAGAGGGCCAGGTATCAGTCCAGGGTGTGAGATACAAACAGGCCTGTGGTTATCCCAGCTGGGTGACCTGGAACGTCAGGCCCGGGGAGTCTTCTGGCTCTGCTGAGCCCTGGGGGGGGGGGGGGGGGGGGGGTGCGGGAGATGACAAAGAGCAGACGGGCTGTAACAGCTGGCTCTGAATTGCACAGGTTGGGAGAGAAGGGCATGTGGGAGTGAGGGTCGTCTGGTGAACCTGGTGAGATCAGAACTCGGAGCAGACGCAGCCCCAGTAGACTCATAAACTATAAGGTCTGAAGGGACCAATATGATCATCTTGTCTGACCTCTAGCACAAGGCAGGCCTCAAAAGCTCACCCACCTCCTCCTGCAATAAACCTCTAACTTAGGACTGAGTTATTAAAGTCCTCAAATCATGGTTAAAGACTTCAAGATACAGAGAATCCACCAGCAAGTGAGTCATGCCCCACGCTACAGAGAAAGTGAAAAACCCTCAAAGCCTTTGCCAGTTTGCCTGGGAAAAGTTCCTTCCCAACCCAATATGTTGACCAGTTAAACCCTGAACATGTGGGTAAGACTCACCAGCCAGGCACCCAAGAAAGAATTCTCTGTAATAAACAGATGGACACTGCTGTCACCCACGTCCTGTCCAGACTCAGTTCTTTCCGAACACTGAGCACAGCGACATTGCAAAGAACTGGGAACTGTGGAGAATCTTGCGAGATGCCTGGGCCTGGAATGGTACCATCGCAGGGGGAATTCAGCTGTATGTCAATCATATTGCTGAGACAAGTGAGCCTGTACCATAGCGCAGTGCTCTGTCGCTGAGTGACACAGCATGTGATGCTGGGTGTGGCGCCTGCGCTGTTCCAGCCAGCTTTCCCAGCAGGTTGTTCTTTAGTTGCCATGTTTGTAAGAGAGTCCCATTGCCTAGCCAGACCAGGCCTGAATCAGGCTTTATTCAGAACAAACAAGGAGTCCTGGGCACTTTTAGGCTATGTCTACCCTGGCAAGTTAGTTCAAATTAAGGAGGCTTAATTCGAACTAACTAAAGCCATGGCTACATTAGGCTTTAGTTAGTTCGAATTAAGGGCTTCCTTAATTCGAACTAATAAGTTTGAATAGAGTATTCAAACTAATGGGTTCATTCGAACTAACTAGTTTGAATTAACCAATGTGGCCATGTTAATTCGAACTAATTTCTAACCAGCCATTGAAATGAATGGGTATCGCTAATTCAAACTAAGGAAGTGCTTGCTTCGTTCGAACTAACATTACAGTGTGGCCATGCTACTTCGAATTAAGCTAATTCAAACTAACTAAAATTAGTTCGAATTAATTAGTTCAAACTAACTAATTCAAACTAATTTTAGGAAGTGTAGACATAGCCTTAAAGACTAACACATTTTTTATCGCAGGTGCTCTCATGGTAAAATCCCATTTCCTCAGATGCATGAAATTGAAAGTGCAGTGGAGAAGGGGTTAGGTAAATGTGGAGAAGGGTGAGTCTTCATTCATTAACTGATGAGAGCCAGGTTCAGCTTTCTACCCACTTGTATGTAGTGTGAGCGAGAGACACTCAACACAGCCACACTCCCACTTGCTGTCAGGAGCTACTGAGAACAGCCGTCATGGATGGGAATAGCTTTTAATCCATGTCAAGCTGGTCTGAAGCAGCCAGCCCCAGGGAAATCTGATGTCACACCCAGAGAACGAGGCCATTTCTGCTGAGGGACATTTATTTGCTCCAGTCCTGGCCTGTGTGGAGCTGTTCCAGACAGAGCCTGCCTCTCCCAACTTACCAGCAGCATTTCTCCCACATGACGCTCCTCCAAATGCAACAACGAGACAAGTATCAGCCCCACACCCAGACTCCTCAGACACGGGGTTTGCAATGAAGCCATTCCTACAGGGATTCATGCTGAAGGCTGGGCAAGCAGGGTGCATCTGGAGAAACGCATTTCAGGGGAACAGGGCTTTGCTTAGTAAGGAGGGCTAGGCAGAGAGTTGCACGCAATTCTTTTTTGTTTTTTGTTTATTCTATTTTTAGAGTATTGCTTATTATTTCATTTTATCCCTGGGGGTCAGTCCTACCTGTGGTGGGATGCGGGAAGGGAGATTTAACTTGTATCTCACTGGACATCCATCCAGGGTATGGAGTGTTGGGAGGCTGGAGCCTGGAGGGTGGGGGGAGGGCTCTCTGAAAACACCAGGCAGGTCTCCCAGACAGACCCAGCAAAGTGTGCCAGGCTAGAGGCAGGCCATGTGGCACTGGCAGGTCTGGCTGCCGAGCTCTTGAGAAGTCATTGCAGCTGAGACTGGTGCAGGCAGGTGGCAGGGGTGGGGTTCCAGCAGCCCGGAGAGTGGGCCACGCACACATCACCATGCTCTTCTGTTGGATAAACTTCAGCGAAAGATGGATGTGACCAGGAGTCTGGAGTGGTACACTCTGGAACTTACAGAGATCGGGGTCACTGGGCACTGCATGTGATTGCCTGGGGCCAGGGGTTCTCCCAGCCCTGCCAGGGTGCCTTTCTTGCCTGGTGCCTGCAGTGGGGCAATGTTTCTCAGTAGAACACATCAGTTTGCCCCCACCCCCAGGAGCTGCTGGGAGTCTCTGGGGAGCACTGAAAGTCTTCATACCAAGGCTGTATTCACCTCCCCCATTCCAGGGCAGTCCAACACAAGCAGCTGGATCCCTTGTTCCTCTAAGGCAGAGGCCACAGGGACCAGAGAGACTGGCCAGGCTGTGGGAAAAGTGAAGAACTCCCACCCCAAGCATAGCCTTGCCCTGTGCCATGGGCCAACACTCCTGCCAGAGGGTGCCACATCTCACTGGATCAGTAGATTGATGGCCCAGGGAGTCCAGCCCTCTGTCAGGGCCCATCTGTGCTGAGACAGCAACCCCAGGCACATGGAAGCAGGTAAGGCATCTGGTGGGAGCCTGGCTTGAACATTGCTCTAGAGCAGAAATGTACAATGTCCAGCACATCAGCAAATTCCCCATGCCAAAACCTCAAGCACTGAAGCTATGATCATCTACTGCCAACTTCATTGGACTGCTCATGTTTTTCAACTGCCAGAAAATCAACTCCCAATGCAGGTCGTGTTTTCACCACTGAGGCATGGCCAATGGACATGGGGCATGCCAAAAAAGCGCTTCAAAGACACCCTCAAATACAACATGAAGAAGTACAATATTGACATAAACTCACAGGAACCTGACCAAAATGGAAAAGGACTTGGTGGCAAGGATCCTAGTATTTTGAGATCCACTGGAGACAACAGGAAATGGAGAAAGCAGTGGGAACATGCCACAGGGTGCCACATGGGAAATGCTGCCCCAGTTGTGACGAGATCTGTGGGTCAGTCTCATTAGCCACCTGCAGATCCACTAGCAATAACCAGCTGTCACTTTGTGAAAGTAGTCAACCTTGAATGTCCACAGCCCAGCAGGGTGGTTCCCACAGACTGGAGATTGGGGGGGCCGAGGTACCTGGTGACAATGCAATAGGTGACAGGTATTCTCTACTGACAGAGCCCGGGGGAAGAGAGATGGGGGGAACTTGGGATCTGCAAAGAGATGCAGCTCATTTGGGATTGGCTCTGCATGGGGCTTCATGAGCTAGCACCCAATTGGATCCATAGGAACAAGAAATTGGAGAAAGGAACCAAGGGGAAGTACGGCCAAGGAATACAGGGAAGCCCGGCAGCGCAGGGAGCCTGGTGCATCCCTGTCCCATCCTGCTTCCTGCCAGATCTCCCCCACCCTCTCCCCCGGTGCAGGTAAGGTCCCAACAGGAAAAGGGTTTGTGGCTTCCAGGAGAAGGGAAAAAAATGACAGAACCACCCATCTCTGGGTGCAGCGAAGGGCCACCTTCAGTTATGTCTCTTCCCCACACATGGCCCTATGGAGCACCCAGCTCTGCCCCTACAGATCAGCCCTCTCACCTACTCCCATGGCCTATGGCTGTGGAGGTCATGCTGGTCCAGTCTCTACCATTGAGGAAGATGCCAGCAGAACCCACAGGCCTGACCATAGTGGAGATGATGGCCCAGCCCTGTGCAATTGTTCAGAGGGGGTGGGGAAGACCGACTCCCTCCTCTGTAGTCCTGGCAGTTCTTAACGATGATGGCGCAGTCAGGTGGGTCTCGCTGTTCACCTGCCAGGCCAGGTTGCAGTGTGTGCCCTGCACTGGCCATGCATATACTCCTGCCTCCTCCTACCCCTGTGCAGGGCTCTCAGAATGGGGTGGCTGGGCTCTGCTTGGGCCCTCACAATGCTAAGCCTGGGTTAGCTGGGGACTCCAAAGGCTGGGATGAAGGGCATGTTGTGGGAGCCACAAGAGCTGGAAGAACTGCAGTGACTGGAGGGGGTGAGGAACTGCTCCCTCCTCCTCCCCTGCATGTGCGAGTGGATCCCACTGGTGGTGACTAGCAGGCGGCATCCAAGATCCCACCAACGGGCAGTGTCCTAGATCCCACCAGCAGTGACTGGCAGGAAGCATCCTGGATCCCACCAGTGGTGACTAGCGCGCAGTGTCTCAGATCCCACCAGCAGTGACTGGCAGGAAACATCCTGGATCTCACCAGCAGTGATTGGCAAGCAGAGTCCCCTCGGGGCAGGGGCTGAGAAGCATCAGCTGGACAATGACGAGTCCTGTCCCCCAGAACGTGTGATGTGCCCTAGCAACTCAGGTCAAGGCACAGTGCTCAAGAATGTTGGAGGCTACTCCACCTTGCCAAGGCTGATCCTGGGATGTTCTGTAAGCAGGCAGAGAAATGTTGGCGTGGTGATACAATATGAAGGGAGAGGTGCCCCAGCCAGCTACTGACATAGGACAGTGCATTTTGCTGCCTGCCTGGGAACCCTCTGATGACTTGAATGCTCAGCCAGGGATGCACGAATCGAGGCATCAGTTTCAATGAGTCTGTTCTGGCAGGGTAATAAAGCCATCCAGAGTGTGACTCTTCCTCTCTGCCACTCGTGGGGCCCAGTAAGAAGCCGAGTTAATTAATGGACTGGTTCAGGGAAAACTGAACGACAAGCTTGGGAGTGAATCTAGGATGAGTGCCATAGTGAAACACTGTGCAGAGAAGCTCAACCAGCCAGGTGCTCACTCATCCTTGTCACGTGATGGTGACCAGAAAGTCCACCCGGAGGGTAAAATGGTTCAAAGAGCAAACTGAATGAGGTCCAACGGGACTCTGTGGGACCCAGTATTTTCCCCAGGCATTGAAATTGAGGGGAGAGGCATTTGAATTTATGGAGGAAGGGGGGGCATGAGGGACAATGAGGGTGAGACCATGAGGTGAAGGAGGGCAGTATGACACCCACAAAAATGAAGTGTTTCATGACCATTTTATTAGGTTTATATCTTGATACAAAATTATTCTAGATAATTAAGTCCAAAGCAGACAGTGAAGTTACAATGGGATCTTAGAAAACTGGGTGACTGGACAACAAAATGGCAGATGAAACTCAATGTTGATAAATGCGAAGTGTTGTACACTGGGAAACAGAATCCCAGCTATACATATAAAATGATGGGATCTAAATTAGCTGTTACCACTCAAGAAAGAGATCATGGAGTCCATTATGGATAGTTCTCGGAAAACATCTGCTCAGTGTGGAATGGCAAGCGAAAAAGCTAGTGGCATGTTACGGACCATTAGGAAAGAGACAGATACAAGACAGAAAATATCATAATGCCACTATATAAATCCATGGTATCATCAGCGGGCTTAGATAGGGCCCCCCATGCCTGCACTAAATCTCCCAGTGGCAGGCTTGGCAAGGCCAGTGGAGGGGCCAGGGGCCAGGCAGCGGGTCTGTGGTGAGGCCAGTATGGGAGAGTAGGGGCTGTGGAGAGGCTGGCTGCCAGTGGCGGTCCCAGCAAGGGGACTGGAGGGCCCGTGGAGAGGTCAGCCACTGGTGATGGCCCCAGCAGGGGGGCGGGAGGACCTGCAGAGAAGCCAGACACCGGCAGTGGCCCCAGCAAGGGGCCTGGAGGACCTGCAGAGAGGTGCACCGGGGGCCAGGTGGCGGCCTGTGGCAAGGTCGTCATGGGGACTGGGGGCCTGTGAAGAAGCCAGCCACCGGCGGCAGCCCCAGCGAGGGGCTGGAGGGCCCATGGAGAGACTGGCCAGGTGGGGGCAGGGGCCAGGCAGTGGCCCATAGCAAGGCTGGCGGGGGGGCACCTGGTGAGGCTACCCGGGGGCCCGGTGGGGGGACGACTCATAGCTAGGTCGGCAGAGGGTCTGAGGGACTGGTGGGGGCCCCAACAAGGCGGCAAAAGTCAAGGATGGGTGTGAGGGGCCCCATCCTTGACTTTTGCCCAGGGCCCCAGAATTCTTAAGAGTGCCCCTGCGTGGTTTGTCCACATCTTGCATACTGTGTGCACATCTGGTTGACCCACCTCAAAAAAGATATATTGGAATTGGAAAAGGAGGACAATTAAAATGATGAGAGGTGGAACAGCTTCTGTTTGAGGAGAGATTAATAAAACTGGGACTTTTCAGATTGGGAAAGAGATGACAAAGGGAAGATATGATAGAGGTCTATAAAAACTTCACTGGTGTGGAGAAAGCAATTAAGGAAATATTATTTAACACTTCACATAACACAAGAACCAGGGGGTCACCAATGAAATCAATAGGCAGCAGGCTTAAAGCAAACAGAAGGAAGTATTCACACAACACACAGTCAACCTGTTTAACTCTTTGCCAAGGAATGTTGTGAAGGCCAAGACAATAATGGTTCAAAAAACAATTTGATACATTCATGGAGATTAGGTCCATCAACTGAAATGGGCAGGGATGCAACACCATGCTCGCAAGTGTCCCTAGTCTCTGTTCGCCATAAGATATGACTGGATGACAGGGAATGGATCACTCAGGATTGCCCATTCTGTTCATTCCCTCTGAAGCACCTGGCACTGGCCACTGTCAGAAGACACGTTACTGCGCTAGGTAGCCCACTGGTCTAACCCATTACAGCTGTTCTCATGTTCTTGTATAAAACTACTTATAACATAAAAAAAGTTTAGTACTGAAATTCTCCAAAACTTCCTGATAGCAACCATGAAAAATAAAGCATTTTAAAAATCTTGGCTTATTAGAAAACATATATTTATGTAAGTTCCAGAGGGGTAGCCGTGTTAGTCTATTGCAGAGAAACAAACAGAATCCCGTGGAACTCTTAAAGACTAACAGATTTATTTCTTCCAAGAAAGCTCATGCGATAAATAAATCTGTTAGTCTTTAAGGGTGCATCTACACTGGCATCTTAGGTCGACTTAAGGACAGTGCTTTTTTTCTGCCGGAACGCACCGGAACGGCGTTCCGGCACCTTTTTTTCCCCGCCGGTGCTCCCTCCCAGCTGTGCAGGCTGGGCTGGGCTGGGGAGATTTAAATCTCCCGCCCTGAGCATGCGCAGTTACAGCGTGCTCAGGGCGGGAGCGGACTGGCCGGCAAGCAGCTCTGCCGGCCATCCCTGTGGTTCCCAGCCTCCGGCCAGGTAAGGGGGCTGGAGGGAGGCCTGGAGATGGGTGGGGGGACAAGGAGACGGGCCGGGTTAGAGGGGTGGGGGTGGGGACAAGGAGACGGCCCAGGTTAGAGGGGTGGGGGTGGGGACAAGGAGGGACCCCCGTGCAGGCCGGCAGCCCCCACCGCCCCCTCCAGACCCCCGGGGCTGCTTTCTTTCTCTTCCTCTTCCTTTCCTTCCTTTCCTTTTTTTCCCCTCTTCTTTGTCTTCCTCTTCCCTGCCGTCCTTTCTCTTCCTCTTCCTTTCCTTCCTTTCTCTTCTTTCTTCCTTTCCTTTTTTTTCTTTCTCTTCTTTGTCTTCCTTCCTTCCTGCTCTTTCTGTCTTTGCTTCCTTCCTTTCTTTCTTTTTTTCTTTGTCTCCTCCTTCCTTCTCTTTTTTCTTTCTCTCCCTTCTTTTTTAAAACTTTTTAAAAATTAATTTTAAATAAAAACCTTTCTTAAAATTAGATTTCAATTCCAAATTCATTCCAATTAAATTAATTAAACACAATTAATTAATTAATTCTATTTACAGTCACTTTATCTTCAATTAATGCCTATAATTTCTGTCTTGTGAGTTTTCCCCAAAAATTTATTCTGAAAAAGTTTTTCACACGGCTTGAAAATTTTGCACACAAGCCACCAAACCTAGAGGGAACATTGGCTACTAGTTGCGTACACAACAGCAGGCCAGCAGGCTAACATTGGTCAGTCCCACACTCTGGGCCTGGCCGGATCCCACAGCACCAACAAAAAGTGTGTGGATGCATTACTGCCTGCCACCCAGTACCCAGAAACACAGGCCAGCAGCAGACGTGATAGCTACGCATTCACGTTTTTTTCTAATTATAATACGGCCCCCCAACAGTCTGAGGGACCGTGAACTGGCCCCCTATTTAAAAAGTGTGAGGACCCCTGCTGTAAGACCTCACAGGTTGTCTTTCAGTATATTAGCAGCCTGCATAGTTAATAAAACTTAACAGTTTTTACCTTGTATTTTTATTTCTTTGATATATTCAAAAATTTACTGTTTACTGCACTATTTTCAGTGTTATTTCTTTATGACATGACGGACATCAATAGGAGTTCCGGTACCTTTTTTTTTAGAAAAAAAGCACTGCTTAAGGATGCTTAAGTCGACCTACACAAAGCCGTGTCCACACTGGGCTTTTATTAAGTCGACTTAAGTGCTTCCTTAAGTCGACTTAATAACAGCTGATTATCAGTGATCTCAGCTGTAGTGTTCATTTAACAAAACAAAAAACTCTATGGAGCCTTATCAGCTCTATCTTTTAACAAGGGTGGGGCAGGTCACATAGTACTTATGACTCTTAGGCAGAGCCCACAACACCTAGCAAAACACCTGTCCCCATCCCCTCCTGCCTTAACTGAGAATCCATCTGGCATCTGAACCCCCTGCTTAGCAGGTGCAGTTCATTTCCTGGTGATCCCCCGCCCCCAATCAGTTCAAGCTAAGAACAGTTCTGCTGACCTTTTACTCATACAACAAGGAGAATACCATTTCATCCTCCCTACATTTCACATACTAAAGTGATTTGTAACCCACCCAACACCAGCTAAAATTGAACACATGGGCAATACAGCTGTGTCTGCTGGATACCTAGACAGAGTAGGCGTGTCATGTGTTCGCATAAACACAGTCTGATCCTGAAGCCTTTCCCCCTCAGCCCTCAGCTCATAACCAGTCGTCAGGGGATTGCTTTCAGACCTTGGTAACAAATCATCATTTAAATTATAAAAAAATACAGCAGTGTGTGGAAGCTAGGCTTTGTTCATACCAGGAGTCAGCTACCTTTGCTGGCTCTTGTGCCACTCCAGCCCCACCTCCCCACCCCCGGAGCAGATGGGTGCCAGGGGCGAGGCCAGCGGATGCCAGGGGGGCAGGGCTAGCTGGGGCCAGGACAGCTTTTTTTCCCTGCTGGCCCTGCCCCCTGCTCGCAGCTCCTGTCCCCACTAACCCTGTTCCCTGGGGGATGCGGAGCCAGCAGGGGACAGGAGCCATGCGTGCGGCAGCACCTTTTCCCTGCTGGCCCAGCCCCAGTTGCTCTTGTGGCTCCAGGCCCCACTGGCGGGGAAGGGGGCCAGGGCAGGGCCAGTGCGGGGGGCAGTGGCAGCACCACATGCCGCTGGGAACAGGCACGTGTGTCAGCTTTGACACATATGCTGGGGATTGCCAACCCCTGATTCATACTTTCCAAACCTATTATGCTTTTTCATGTACAAGTATTTTATTGTATACTGTGTGTGTGTTTTTAAGGTGTGTTCTCATGTTTCAATTGCACTTCAAATATCTAACCAATGAGTAAACTTGTAACAGTGCATGTAACTAGCTGGGAAAACTTGGCGGGGGGCAGTGTGGGTAGGGAAATCCCTGCTGTAGGATTCAGAAGGACAATCTTGAGGTCACATACTGGAGCTGGGTGGTAAACGGGTAACAGACCTTTGAGGACCCTGGAAACCATTGGATGTGATCAGACTGTAGATGATCGCATCAGACAAGCCAAGACTGGTGCAGGGTGGAGCTTGGTAGAGCTGAACTACAAGCCAGACTGCTTTAAATGCAGCAGCTAGTCAAGGATTTTTGGTATTGGAGCCTGCACTGTGGCTAGAGTGTGCTGGGCTGCCCACATTGAGAACCTCTTTGCTTTCGAGCTGCGAGTCTCCACAAAGATATTTTCCAGCCCTGTATCAGGAAGGATCTCCTGCACACTAATGGAGCAGTGTCTGTCCATGGCACTCAGCAAGCCAACGTTCATGTTGTCAGGTGCAGTGCCTTTGGGTCCAGGTGCAGGATCTGAGCAGCCTGCGGTTCTGTGATAACAGGTCCAGGCACCCTGGGAACTGGTAATGGCAGAATGAGATACGCAGGCTGACTGTCAGCTAACACTGCCTCAGGCAGTAAGGAGCTGCCTGCCAGGATGAGTGTGGCTCTGTTCCCCATAATCTGGGATGCCACACAAGTTTCTAGGTTCCAAGGCCAGAAAGGACCATCCAGTTTAATCCCCCAAATAGCCAGGACTGGATTAAGGACCCTCAGGGCCCCAGAGTCCCCCTTCCACTGTGGGCCCCCCTTCAGTCTGTGCCCCTGGCTTGGGAGGGCAGAGGCTACGCTCCCATCCCACCCCTGGGCTAGCTAGTTTGCCTCTGGGGGTGGGGCAGGCCACCTCTGTTTGCTCTACTCCGGGGATGGCTGCTCTGTGGTGCAGCTTCGGTGCAGCCTTCCAGGGTATGGCCTCCAGTCCGGGCCAAGTGCCAGCCAGCCCTGCCCCTGCCTCCAGAGTGGAGGAACTGGGCTAGCCTGCCTTGCCCCCAGAGGTGGACCAGTGGGCCCAGGGGCAAGATGGGAATGGCTCCAGCCCGCACCCTCTCCCCCCTTCCCCAGCATTGGCAAGGTAGGGGGTCTCTGCTGTCTGTCCTCCCCAGCACTATGGGGCTACAAGGGATGGCAGGGGGCAGTGGATACTGCAGGAGCCATAGAGGCTGGAGTCTGGGGCCCCCTTTCAGGCCAGGGCCCAGAGCTCAAGCCCCTGTAGCCCCTTTATTAATTTGGCTCTGCAAATAGCACAGGCCAGAGAGCTGCCTTGAACAATTCCTAGAGCACAGCTTTTAGAGAAACATCCATCTGCACTCAAACATTGCCAGTGACGGAGAATCTCCCTCCCCCTTACCTGGGTTAGTTGAGCTAAAGACCCCATCATGGGTTTCATTCACTGCTATGGCACCTCCCTGGCTGGGTTTGGGGATCAGCTCTCATCAGTACAGCACCCCCTTTCCATCACTTAGTCAGAGGTCCCTCTGGCTCTCCAGGACTCAGGGTTCGCTCTCTCTAGAACTCAACCCTCCAGCCACATCATCGTACAGCTGCCTTGCAGCCAAGTCACACCAGACAATCTGCCATGTACAGTCTCAGGCAATTTGTAACTCCTTGTCTCTGCTCCTTCCACAGGGGCACCCAACCTCCACATTTCAGCCCAGGGACCCTATTATTAGCTGACAAGCTCTGCACCATTTCAGCCCTTACTGCTCCTTCCTTGGGCTTCTTCCACTCAGCCTTCCACAGGTGTTCTTCCCCACATCTCTGGTAAACTCTTCCCACAGAGCTGGGTCCCAAGGCCTTTGCTCCCCACGGATTTCCACCTCTCTGTGTCCAGAGAGTAACTGAAGCCTCTCATCCTGCTAGCAACTTCCTGGCTTTATACAAGTCCACCCACTCCAGCCTAGCAGTGATTCATCTCCAATTAGGGATTCATCTCCAATTAGTGCTTATTAATCAAGCCTAACTCTCACCCAGGCATGCCCTATAAGGTTAATTAGCCCTTCAGGGCAGGTGTGGGATAAACACCATATCATGCCCTCGCTGTTCAAACTGTACTCCTTATTTCCAGCCTGAATTTGTTCAACTTCAACTTCCAGCCCTTGGACCATGTTAGACCTTTCTCAGTGAGACAGAAGGGCTCATTATTAACTATTTTTTCCCCTAACCATGAACTTATAGACTGTAATCAAGTCTCCTTTTGACCTTCTCTTTGTTAAGGTGCACAGCCTGAGCTCCATGGGGTTCATCTACACTTACAAATTAAGTCGACTTAAGGAGGCTTAAATCGACTTAATTTACTCCGCGTCTACACTGGACTTTTCTTCATTTGACTTAAGCTGCTCCTTAAGTCGAATTAAGGAAAAGTTAGTTCGAATTAATAACACCTCGTTTTAATTTGAACTAGTGCTTAAGTCGACTTTATTAAGTCGACTTAAACCAGTGGAGATGCAGAGTAAGGCCTAGGTGGACCTTTTTAAGTCGACTTAAAACATTAAGTCGACTTAATAAGGTCGAAAGGGGGCCACATCTACACTTGAAAAGTTAAGTCCACTTCTGTTAAGTCGACAGTGTAGACATACTCCTGTAATCATTCTCACGGCTCTTCTCTGGACCCTCTCCAAAACATCATCTGTCTTGAATTGTGTGCACCAGAACTGGACATAGTGAGTGCGTCTACACTTGTAAATTAAGTCGACTTAAGCCTTCTTAAGTTGACTTAATTTACTCTGTGTCTACACTACAATTTCCTTAAATCAACTTAATCTGCTGCTTAAGTTGACTTAAGGAAATTTTAAGTTGACTTTATAAAACCTTGTTTAAAGTCGACTTACTGGCTAAGTTTTTAATTAAAATGCCATGTGGTGTCCAGGAACATGCCTTACCAACACTGAAGTACATATACTACAAAAACTGAGGCTTGGTGTTATCTTTGCTGGCAAACAGGTCTATTAGGAAAACAAACAAGGAGACCTGTGACATTTTTAAAGACTAACAAATTTATTTATCGCAAGTTTTTGTGGTAGAAAATCCCACTTCATCAGACACTTGTAGATGGGGCATTTACAGGTCTATTTATTAAGGAATTCCCCATCAACTTCATACTGGCTCCAAGATGGACCCTGGCAGTGGCTGGGGACAGATTGTCTGCTTAGGACGTCCACTAGGTTGTTGGTGACCCTTGGTAAGTGAAGATCCATTGGGTTACTCTGTGTTGGTGGCCCACGTGCAGAGCTCCATAGTTTATTGGCAAAGTAGTGAGGAGCGGGCAGATCTTTCCATGTTTATGTAGCACACAATAGACATATCATCTGTTAAGAGCCGCACCCGGAATTCCAGAGGACAGGTAGCAATGCCATGTGAGCTAGTCTGATGGCCCTGCGCCCCAGGATATTTATGTGGTGTCCCATGTCTGCAGCCAACCAGCTCCCTGCCTGTGCACATGGCTCAGGTGAGCTCTCCAACCTATAGGAGCTGTGTCAGGTGATGTATCCATTATCAAAACTTATTCTCAGGGAAGGGGTTGAGAACATACTTCCCTTTGCACATTCTGGGGGCCTAGCCACTCATTGAACTTTGAGATGACATCAGCTGGAATGTGATTTTCTTGTTCCTCTGATGTCTTGTTGGGGAGTAGATGGAGTTGAGCCAAAGTGGAAGGGGCCAGAGGTGAAATCTGGCTAGCGTCGGTGTTTAAGTGCACCCTATATGCTGTCTAGCCATGAAGCCAAGCGGGACCATTTGCTGGGTTTGATTGTACTCCAAGGAGTAAAAATGGCAATGGAAGAAATCTGTCCTGTGGAACAGTGGTTTTCAAACTTTTTTTCTCAGGACCCAGTTGAAAAAAATCATTTGTGCCCATGACCCAACAATTACATCTTTGAGCAATGCATTCCAGTCTTTTGGCAGTGGCAGCAGGGGGCACTGCGACCCAGTGCCTGTGGGTCTGTGACCCAGTACTGGGTCCTGACCCTAAATTTGAAAACCACTGCTGTGGAAGATAAGCCCTGGCTGGCCTGAACTCAATCATGGCTCCTGTGAACTCTATTGTCTGTGATGAGGTGGGAGGTGACTTTTCAGAGTGCACAGGAAGGCCCCACTGAATAAACAGGGAGAAGGCATATTTAGGGCCTGTGTCCATTTCTGGGGGGATCTGTCCTAATCAGCCAGTCATCCAGGTCAGGGCAGACATGACCATCTACCCTGCGCAGGTGTGCTGCCAGTGCCTCCACTGCAAAGCACTTCATAAAGACTCTCAAGGTATGTCTACACCTAAAAAACTAAGTTGACTTAGAGAGTCTACATTAGAAACTTAAGTCGACTGCCTGCATCCACACACGCAGGTGCGAGGCTGCAGCTCCCTTCTCCCCAGTCCATCCCCCTTAGGTTGACTTAGGGAATTAGGTAGACCTAGGGCATCCACATCAGCTTTAGGTCGACTTAACAGGTCGAATTAAGTGTTAAATCGACCTAAAGAATGGTAGTTATTAAGTCTACTTAAGGAAGTGCTTAAGTCGACTTAGTGAAAGCCAGGTGTGGACACGGCATTCTGTAGGTCGACTAAAGCGTCCTTAGGTTGACCTACGTTGCTAGTGTAGACATACTCTCAGAGCCATAGAGATCTGAGCAGCATTACCTTGTATGAGCAGTGGTGGGCCCCAGTGCAGATCTGAGGTACTTCGTGGGCATGGGGAGGGTGGCTTTGTGGAAATTCCCATCCTTCAAATAGAGAGCCATGAGCCAGTCCTGAATCTGCTCGAATGATGGAGGCTGGGCTTGCCACCTGAATCTGATGCAGCCGATGTATTTGTTCAGTCTCTCTGTTGGAGGACAGGACAACCCTTTTTCCTGCAGGTGAAAAGTTTATCAGGAGTAGATGCTTCTTCCCATGGCTTCCTATGGCACTTCTTCTGTGGCTCCCAGACAAAACAACATGGCCATTCGCTTCTGTTTGTGACAGGCTGTGGAGAAGGGTCTCAGAAGGGAAGGGTGCTGGGGCCTGGGGATGGTGTGAATTGGGGGAGGGTCTGCTAATGGATGATGAGAACTTCCAGCACCCATTCACCAGCTGTAATCGTAGCTGAAGTCAGGGGAAGCAGTGGGAGGAGGCTTCCATAGATGATGATGAGCTTGAACAGTTGGTGTTAGACAGTGGGCCATGGGCAGAGTAGAAGCCAGGAAGAAGGTCTAAACCAAGAGTCAGGCCTGGAGTCAGGCCCAGTCAGGGAGAGGAAGCTGGCAGCAGGAGAAAGGTGAGGTAGCAGGGACTGAGCAGGAGCAAGGCAGGGGAACAAAGCAGGAATGGGCCTAGAAATAGCATCTGAGCAAGCCAGGAGCAAGATGAGAACAGCAGACACAGGGAGGGTCACAGCTTCAGATGTAAATACATTGAGCAGTCAGACAGTTGCAGCTCCCGGTGGGTCTGAATTCCGGCAAGCTGCTCCTGCTGCCCAGCCAGACAGTGCACAAGCCAGCTGTGTGCATTGCGTAGCCAAGAGACTGAGCCTGCCCCAGGCCCTGGTCCCTGATGCTTGGCTCCTGTACTGCTGCGAAGAGGTACTGTGGTGTGAGAGGAGGATGGTGGTCACCTCCTGGAGTGAAGGGGTCTCCTCCAAGGAATGTCTGGGAGCAGGAAGGGGCTCTTTGTCTCCGGAAAATGAGGAGCTGCTATTGGCATGACTTGTGAGCCACTAAGTGCTCTCCTTCAGGTCTGGAAAAGGTGCTCCCAGCATAAGCCTGTCCCAGACCTGAGGAAGAGCTCTGTGTAAGCTCAAAAGTTTGTCTCTCTTACCAACAGAAGTTGGTCCAATAAAAGATATTCACTCCCTCACCTCGTCGCTCTAATATCCTGGGACTGCTGACCTGGCTACAACCACACTGAAGACAAAGAGTTTGTAGGACTTTTCCTGGATTCTAGATGTTTTATTATTCAGGGTCTCTCCAATCTGGGTCAACAGATCCTGCAACATTCTGAAGTTGCCCATGTCCAGGCAGCTGCGTCACCTCATCTGGTGACCATGATGACTCTTTCCCAAGAGAGGGAGGTGCTGTCTATGTCTGGCTCTGGCATGGGAATGCTGGTTAATGATGTTACTGAGGAGCAAGATCTTCTCTTCCATGAGACATGGGAGGGAGATCTGTAGCATGCATGTGATGATGCTCCCAGCAGGGCCAAGCCGGCGTGCTGCAAGAGTATTGTCTAGTTTGAGAATAACCTGCCCATAGCCATTCATGCTTTTGCTGTCCTGGAGTCTTGAATAAGAAGACTCCAGTGTGATCCCTCCTGATTGTAGGGGAGACAGGTCCTGACTCAGCACTGGTGAAAACAAGTGTGACAGCCAGGGGAATGGTGATTAAATCTCCTTGAACAGCAGCACATTGGATAGCATGACCAGTGCCTGCAACTGTCTCAATGTAGGAAGTGTCCCTAGTGTAGATACGGATTCTTCCACCAAGCCTCTTGCGTAAGTGCCAGCGTGAGCAGTGAGGGTTTGGAGGGTAGTCGCTAGCTATGTCTACACTTACTAAAGTTAGTTCGAATTTAGTTAATTCGAACTAACTAATTCAAACTAATTTTAGTTAGTTCGAATTAACTTAATTTAAATTAAAAATTAATTTAAGTTCAAAATTTAATTTAAATTCAAAATTTAGTGCGAACTAAGCAAATGCCATTCATGGCACTTGCTTAGTTCAAATTAGCGAATTGCATTGAGTTCAATGGGCCGGTTAGTTCGAACTAAGCAATTAGTTCGAACTAACATGGCCACATTGGTTAATTCAAACTAAATAGTTTAAATTAACCCTTAGTTCGAATAGCATATTCGAATGTATTAGTTTGAATTAAGGAAGCCCTTAATTCGAACTAATGAAAGCCTAGTGTAACCATGGCTTAACTTAGTTCAAATTAAGCTCCCTTAATTCGAACTAACTTGCCAGTGTAGACATAGCCTAAGGGACTGGTGTTTATATCTTTCCGTCTGAGATGAGCCAGGGTGGTGCTCAGAGCTACCCTTCTACCTATGCCTTGTCCATGCCTGCCTTTTGAGGCCAGTCTTTGGATGGAGTCCATTGGTGCTTGGGGTGATCCCAAGCAGACTGGTGTGGTGTGTGCTGGGGACACTGAAGGTGCTGGTGCCTAGGCAGTTGCTGGTGTGGAGGCTGCCAGTGCCAATGTCTTCAGCAGGTTTTCCTGCTTTTTCTCGCTGTTGGGTTGTGGGTGCCTGCTGGGGGAGACAACTGTGGCTCTGATTTGGGTGCGGCTGTTCTCTTGGGGTGAGAAGTGGCCCTCTAGAATGCAGTAATAGATGTAGTTTGACATGAGCGTGTCTCACTTATGCAAGGAAAGGAGCAGCAAACAGAGTGTCTGTCCGGAATGTGGCTCTCTCCAAGCATTAGAGGCAGCAGTGATGGCCACCTGTGAGTGGAAGGAGCCCACAAGAGAATGACCAGGGTTTAGATCCAGATGCTTTAGACTCCTCCAGTAGGTGTGGCAGTCTGTCCACAGTGTCAAGTCCCACTGGATGGAGGGGGATTTGGGGCATATCCAGTGGTATATGCTCAGGATTGTGCATCTGGGAGTATGGGGGGTGAGTGTGTGATGGGATCCCTCAGGTACAACTTGGAACTGTGGGACAGCTCTGCCCCCTTAACTCACCAGCCTGTGCTGTCTCTCACGATGCTTTGCTTGTGATAAGCAGCAAACCCATTCAGGTGCTGTGGTCACTCCTTCAACAACATACAGGGGCACACCCAGTAAGTTATATGAATGATCTCTAAGCCACCATGAACCAAACAGACATCAGCAAATCCCCTCAACCCCTTGCCTTGCATCCCAGAAATGTACCATTTTACAATGCTTAAGACCTTCGCTTGAACAATGCAAGTTCATTAATTAGTGTGCTACTTTGTCAAGGGATAGTGGACATGCTCCAGCCTTCGAAAACTAAGGAGATTTCCTAAGCACTTTAGACAAAATTACTGATAAGGATAAAACATTAGAATAAGTTTATTAACTATAGAAAGATAGATGCTAAGTGATTATAAGTGGTAGACATAAAGATCAGAGATAGATACCAAAGAAATAAAAGTAAAATCACAGTCTAAATTCTAAACTTTATTGAATCAAACAGCTTTTCTTTAACTCAGTGGATGTTGCAGGTAGGGTTACAGTTCTTAATACACAGGTTGAATTTCCTCCTTGGCCTGGGACAATTCTCCTCAGTTGGAAGTCTTTTTCTTCCCTGCATTCTCCAGGTGCCACTGTCCCTTATTTTATACTCTCAATTCATGTTCCTGGAAAGATACTGGTCCAGACATCTCCTGGAGGCCTTGCTGAGTCCCTGAATTGGGCAGTCCCCATTGTGTGGTGCTTGTTCAACTATCTCTTACAGAATTGTAAAACTCTAGTTTACAATTCCCCTGCTGGTCAATGGCTCATGTTGATCGCTTAACGCCTGTTTGGGTGTGGGACACCTCCTTTGTTGCCACTGGAAAGCTAGCTATGAGCATCTCCCAGACTCACAGTTTATTTCAGTAACAAGCCTACAGGAGAATCTCTTAATTTCATACACATTCACCATATTCATAGTTTCACAGAACAGTATGGTGCCGTACATGGACTGCTTTGTGTGAACTGTCCCAGCCATGTTCAAATGATGACTAAGGGGCTTTACAGGAGACTACTTGGAAGTCCAGTGTGTCACAAGGAGTCATCCTTTTCTCCTGGCTGTTTTCAATCCCATCTGGTCTCTGATAAGCAGAAAGATTCTTTTGTGGATTTTGTTTAGAAGTCCGTTTTAGCAAGCTCTGAAGAGAGCAGTGGGTTGGATGCTTGCTGTTTTCCCTCTCACTTCTCTGAGCAATCAGATGAAACTGAGGGAAGCCCATGGTTGCTCCACTCTCACACCCTGGCACAGGAACATGAGGTGGTGCAGAGTACGGGCAAGGCCTTACAGACACTGTTCTCCCCCCATCAAGTTCATGTGCACCAAGAATGGGATCCACACTGACACATACTAAAAGAAATGGGATATCCTTCCAAACAGGATTTGGGGCAGAGATTCAGACAGAAAAGGGTAGGCTGGCACTGGGAGCCTTCTTTTCCTTCGCAACAGGTTTTTCCATGAATGTCTAATCTGTTATCTACAGAAGTTATTTAGGTGCCTGTGTCCCCCTGTGACTCATCACAGGGCGCTCAGGTGCCTGGATCTCCCGGAACAGGTTATGGGGCTCTCAGGTGCCCAAGTGTCCCTTGGACTGATCACAAGCACCCAGCACTCACGGAGCGGGCATAAGGACCAGGCCAGACCCTGCTAGGAGTGGGTGTGAGGATGCAGACTAGGCCCTGGTAGGAGTGGGCATGAGTGTGCAGTTAGGCCCCAATGGGAGTAGCCATGAAGGCACAGGCCAGGCCCCGCAAGGAGTGGACATGAGTGGTCTATGAATGGAGCAATCCCAGCTTTGCTGGAGGCACTCAAAGGAGAAACCCAAGGCAGGGAGGGGCAGCATGAAGGCTTCAGACAGGGGGCTGGGCAGGCAAGTCAGATGGCATCAAACAGCCAAATCCCCCAGATGACATAACCCTCTTTCCATGTCAGCAGTGCCCATGCCTGCTCCAGACTGCATTTAGCTCCCATGTCCAAGCCAGAGATCATGCAAGGTTGTAGGCAGAGGACAAAGGAAGAGGAATGTGTAAGATACTAGGAACCTCTGGAAAAGGCTGGAGAGATATCCCCCCCCCCACCCCCAGGCCACCAGCCTTGTCAGAACCAAGGCTTTTTGCAGAGAAGCAGAAGGTCAGAGCCTGGGCACATTCACAACATCCTTAGACCCTTTCCCTTGGCTTTACCTGGATTTTCCCTGGGGTCTGGTTTGCCTTGACAGGTATTGCAGAGCTGCTCCCTAGAAAAGGGGAAGAGAGCACCAGGGAGGGGGGGGGGGAAGGCACCTGCTTTCAGCACTGAACCACAGACGTCACTCATGGGGTCCGTTCCAGAAGGTGCTGCTGATAGTGTGATCACAGCTGAGCTGAGATGGAACTTAGGCACTGAAAAGAGAGATGGGTTTGGGGGGGCTGAGGCAGCAGGAGGGCTGGGGCTTCCCCCAACTTGCAGCATTTCAGCATCCCATCACTGCAGAAGCTGGGCCAGATCTGCGTTTGCAGCGGCCAACACAGGCTGCCTCTGTTTGCCTATTTTTGTTATTTTTGAGAGGATATTTTAGCGCTGAGCACATTCCCTCCTGTTGCCATGGCAGCCGTGACAGGGGTTATATACCGTGAGAAAAATACCAAAATTAATGAGTGAGTGAAAGTGCAGCCGGGAGAAAAACAAGGTTAAAAAAAGAGTTAAAATAGTAATAAAAACAATCTCTCAATAATTCGGCGGCAGGCATTCTGCAGGCAAGAGAGAGCAAGAAAAAGGGAGAGGGAGAGAGAGAGAGTCCATTCCAAGACTGCGTGCCTCAGTCTACATCACAAGCCCGGCACAGGGGGAGTCACGCATGGCCTCCACAGTTAATATAGCACCTGTCCAGCTACAGACCACAATAGAACAACACCTTTCTAGGGACAGCCATAGTGCTGAGACTAGGAATGCTGCAGCAATCCTGGCTTGATGTGGTTTCCATTACATACAGGGTTTACAGTTTGGTGCAATGGCTCTCAGCACCCCCATTGCACACGTTGTTCTGGCAATACTGGCTACCCTCCCACCTACACCCCCAATCAGCACAACACCCTCCCGGCTACACCCTATGTCAGCACAACACCCTCCCAGCTACACCCTATGATCAGCACAACACCCTCCCATCTACACCCCCAATCAGCACAACACCCTCCCGGCTACACCCTATGATCAGCACAACATCCTCCCAGCTACAGTCCATGATCATCACCCACAACACTCCACTGTCTGCACAACATCTTCCCAGCTACACCCCACATGCCGTGCAACATCTTCTTTGCTACACCCCAGACATGGTCTCCCCTGGAATCTGAGTTATGGTCTGAATCCTGTCGGGTGTCTCCAAGCCTCCCCATATCTGAGCACCCCTTAGTTATCAGAAGTGGCAGGAGGCAGAAGGGGAGCAGTTCTTTCATGTCACTCATTTCCTTGTGTTTAGTTTTTGGGATCTCTTGTTTTTAATTGTAGGAACGTGAGTGAATTGTCAGAACATCTGGGCTATTAGCATTTGCTGCCCAAATCCACGCTGCTGCCTCTCCTGTGGAGCTCAGAGCTGATGAGAGAGAGAACAGAAGAGCCTTTGAACTCCTCACAGCAGACAGCAGACAGGTTTGCTCTGTGTGTGTGTGTGTGTGTGTGTGTGTGTGTGTGTGTAGGGGTATTTATTCTCTTGTAAGGTTCATTTGCTTGCCGTGTTTCCCTTTCTTCTCGCTTTCCCAGAGATTTATTTGGATGCTCTTGCTTTGCAGGCTTTGTTCTTCTGACAAGGCCCCAGCGGCACTGAGGAGCAGCTGTCTGTGTGTGATGCCAGAGAGGACTAGCTTGGGGTACCCTACATTGGGCTTTCAGAGTGTGAATGGGGCCAGGAGCTTGGGAGAAAGGTTTCCATGGGTGTTATGGTGAGGGCCCTTGGGGCCTGTAGAATGGAGAAGGAAACTGAGAGCCAAGCCCGTTTGGGGGACTCTTTCACACAATTCAACTTTCCTAAGGGCTGGGACCAGTATTAACACCAGGGTGGAAAGAGGAAAGAATGAAGACAAGAGGTTTTCCTTGTCAATCTGTTGGGCAAAGGAACAGGGTCTTGTTGTGGGCCATACCCAGCTACTTGTTTGGACCCATTTTCAAATGCCAATTGGCAGTTCAGGGAAGTGCAGAGAAAAACGCCACTGCTTTCCATGCATCCTCACACTGCTATGCTGATGCCCTAGGCTACAACATCCCTGATGTCTCCTCATCAATGAGAGCATCAGGTCATTGATGTGACTGTCAGCCAGGCTTCATTTCTCCTTAGCATCTCCAGGAGCCTGATGACTGGCATTTTCAGCTGTGGTAGATTCCCGGCCAAAGCAGGGCTGGGCACTGGGCTGCACTGCTGTAACCCCGTCCCAGACTGCCCAGGTTGGTCTTTCTGCTCATTAGTGCCCACACAAACTGTGGCAGGGCCATACACTGGACAAGTTGGCACGCAGCACAGTGACTGGTGGACCCCGCTCCAATGCAGCTACCCAGAAAGTATTCCTTATACGGTCGAAGAGGTGCCTGTGGTGATATGTCCAGCCAGGTCTCTGTACAAGGTGGCCAAGTCTGTACAGGATGGTATGTGTGCATACATGTCACCCCAGCCCGGGAAGCAATGTTCGCTCCCTGGCATGGTCCTGGCTCTGCTAGCTGGTTTCTATCGGTGTTGGGCTCAAACTTCAAGGACAGAGTGGAGAAAGATGAGTCCTGATTCCATTAGAGTTTCTTTAGCACATGTATGGCTGAGGCCATCCCTTCCAGAACCTTACGTACACTGCACTCAGTGAAGTGCCTGGCTAAATGGCGGTCGAACTGGGACTATTAATGTGCCATTTGCACATGCAGTCTCCCTGTCTTTGTGTACAATTATGGGAACCAGTAATGCACATTTGCCACACAAACAATCTTGAAAACTCAAATTCTCTCAGATTTTGGGGCCTTTGCCCTGAGTTTACATCCATGGCTGCACAATATATCTTCATGGGACCCCTCCTGAATCTTCAGGGTTCACCATGTACAATGCTTCACACTATGGGAAATCATCCTTTCTCTGCTTCTGGTTCTTGGCTCCTTTTCAGAAGGAACTGCAGCAGAATGCAAGTGGATGCCATTATTATGTCTCTGGGCTCTCCATTCCCTCTCTGTAATAGTAAAATTATGAAAACTAATAAATAATCTCTTCCCTCAGCTAGTGCTGATTTCACTAGCTCCCTCTACAGGTGGACACTGGCCCTCTGGGGGGTTTGGTCCCCTTTGATTTCGTTGTCTTGTTTTTTCATTTTGATTGCAGGTGACTTTACACCAAAGAAAAACCTGACCCGGAGAAACCTAAAGGGCTTGAGATTAAAAACCCACAGGAAATTTTATGAGTTCCCGGGGCAGCTAGATCCCCCCACAAGAGGAAATCAGGTCCTTCCGGACAACCCTGTATCCCTTCTTCCTGCCCGCCAGGAAGGGAACCATGCTTGGCTGCCCTCCGCGAAGTCTCTCCCAGGGAGATGCAGATGCGTTCCTGCTCGGGGCACGGAGCCGAGGCACAGCCAGAGCCAGCTCCATGGAAGGACAGAGCAGCCTCTAGATGGTGTAGTGGGTCACATCAGAGGAGAGCCGTGAAGAGCGGAGCGGCATGTGTGCGAGGAGGGAAGCCGGCAGGCTGTGCTGTGTGAGCATGCAACAGGTTAATTTAGCTCAGGATGGAACCGGCTCCTCTCTCTCCCAGAGAAAACGCTCTACAGCTTGGCTCTATATCTGTGGCTCAGTCTGCTTCAGGGCTGGGTGTGGTGAAGTGGCCCACCCTAGCACCTAGAGACAGCCCGTCCCGAGTGAGCCCACACAGAGCTAGAGCCCCGGCTCCCAGCCGGAGGGTTTCCTCTTTTGCACTGCAGAGCCTGCAATGCTTGAATGCAGCCAGCGCCCCTTGGCCAGGCTGGCCTGGCAGCTCGGCCTGGCTGAACGCTGGCAGAGGCGAACCTAGACTGCAAAGCCCGGCCATGGACACACGGATTAAGGAACGGGGGCTGCTGGGGCAGGCACGGTTACCACAGGGATGGGTTCCCTGGAGGGAGCATACTGTGTAGGTGGACTGGCCGCCATGACGGGGAAGGTTCTCGCGCCTCAGGCTGCAGTATCAGGGGTGAGAGCCCGGAACGTGCGAACTGCCCTGGAGTGGGGGTGGGGTAGGCAGTGTCAGGGGGAACCAGCAGCTCAGCTCTCCCCAAAGGGTCTCACACCGTGTCATGGGGTGACTCAGCATGACTTGCTGGTTGCCACTTGGGCTGGGTCGGGGCTCCATGGACACTGGCTCCGGGAGCCGGGGACTAAGTTCACACCTGGGTCCACAGCAGGCAGCGCCACAGCCGAGCTCTGTCGGGAGGTGCCGAGCATCCTGAGGCTGCATTTCTCCGAGGGCGCCTGCTCTGGCCGGGCCGGGCGCCCAGGGCGAAGGCGCTTATGCAGTTGCGTGGGTTTGCGGGAGAGGCCACTGATCCAGGACTTCTCGGCTCCAGCCTGGGGAGCGCACAGGAAGGAGGCTGGGCAGGGGCGGAGGAGACGTGCCGAATCCTCTTGGTCCGGCTCCCAGGCGAGCACGGGGCCTCTAATGGCGGGATGAGGAGGCCGAGGATGAGCCGCCCCCGGGATGCCGGGCCGGGGAACAAGTGCCCGGAGCACTGCCGCAAGGCTAGGGCCTGGCTCAGGGCCGGCCAGATGCGGATACCGGGCCGGCCCAACCCGGCCGCTCGCGGGGTAATAGGCAGCCGGCTCTAGCTCCGGGCGAGCTTCATCCCGCCCAGCAGCTCTCGGCGGCAGCTCGCTAAGTCCCCGCCCCGCCGGGCTCCACCTCCCGGTGCTGGCGGCGCCGAGCGAGCGGCGAGAGGCGGAGCAGCAAGGGGGAGGGGGCTGGGCCGGCTCGGTGCGTCCCTGGCACAGCCTCACACACGCCGAGAGCCGGACACTGCAACGGACACGGCCACGCCAGCCCCGCTCGCCGCTCCAGGGGGAGCTGCAGCCCTGAGCGGCCGTCACGGGTTCCCCGGGATCCCGCCGTTTCGAAGGGGAAGGAGCGGGAGGCGCGGAGCCGAGCCGGCTCCGGTTCGGGTCTCGGCGGGGACGGGCGATGGAGAAGCCTGAGGAGACGCGCGCTCGGGGCGGTCTCGGAGCTCGGCGCTCTCTGCAGCCAAGTAAGAGCTGCGCTCCGAGCCGCCGGCTGTGCTGGAATGCGGGCTGGGGCGCCCGGCTGCTTTGGCGAGGCGAGTCGCAGGGCGCCCGGTGCCGGGAACGGAGCCCAGAGGCGATGTTGGGCCGGTCGGCTAGGCGGGGGCTGTAGCCGGGGACGGAAAAGGGACAGGCGGGTCAGCCTTTTTGTCGTTCCGGGGCCACCAACTTTATTCCCAAGCTCCGGGCTGAGTTCGGGTGCCGTGATCCCCGAGACTGCCCGGGATCGGAGCCGTAGCGGGGGCGCAGCCACTCGCCCAGCCTCGGGCTCGTTGGGCGAGGAGCCTCCCCACGGGTGGGTCGATCGTGGGTCTGCCCTAGCCTTAACCAGGTCCGGACCAGCGGGTGGAGCCGCCTGCGGTCCGGGCTTGCCGGCTGCTTAGGGCCGGGCCGGTTCACAGCCGGCGTGCTGCGAGACGCAGTGCCCGAGGGGCCGGGCAGGGGCAGGCGGCCAGCAGTGCCGGCTCCCTGACACTTGTTGTGCCGCCGCCTCCATCCCCGGCTGGGAGAGGCTTCCCAGACCCACTCCCCTGGGCCCCAGCTTCCCCGGAGAAAGCGAGCTTCCCTGGCCGGTCTCCGGGCAGATGTGCGTGCAGGGGCGAGAAAAAACTGTGTGCGCGCGCGCGTGTGCCACTGACGCTGCGTGTGTGTATGGGTGAGAGAGTGCGTGTGCCACTGGTGCTGTTCGTGTGTGCGCGCGCGCCACTGGCATACTGTGCATGTGTGTGAAAAGAGTATTTGTGCCTTTGGCTTTGTGTGTGCGTGTCCGCCACTGGTGCTGTGTGTGTGTGCACGCGTGTGCCACTGGAGCTGTTTGTGTGTGTACTGTGTGCGTGTGTGCCACTGGCTCTGTGTGCGCGCGTGTCACTGGCGCTGTTTATGTGTGTGTGCGCGCGCTTGTGCCACTGGAGGTGCGTGTGTGTGTGAGTGAAGCCAGCAGGCACAGGATGCTGACCCCTCCCTGGCTGACCCAGGCGCCCCCACCCAGCTCTTCTGGTCCGGCCCGGGCACAGTCCCAGGTAGCGTGAGAATTTGGCCAGTGATTAGAGGTCGTCCCCCCCTCCCGCCCAGCGCTCTCGAGCTTGTAGTGTGTGCACTCGCCCGCCCCCTGCCGCGTGTGTGTATGCGCGCGCCCCTTACCAGCGGGACCCCCCCCCCCCCTTTGTGTGCACGCGGACCCTGGGTGTGTAGTGCGGGAGCTGGGGCGGGCCAGGCATTTTCCCACTTAAACCTTCCTGCCTGTTTCTGAGGCCCCTCTGCCCAGGGCCAGGTTCCCTTGTCTGGGCTCCGGGGTTCTAGCCTAGGGCTGGGCTTGAGAGATGTAGTCTGGCCTCGATGTGGAGGGGAGGGTGGGCTGGTGCCTGGGCTCTGGGGCCAAGTGGGCAAGGCTGGGCAGTTGCAGTCTCATGCATCCTGCGGTGCAACCCACCTCATGTGGTGCCAGTCTCAGGTTCCTGGCCCCTGGTGCCTGCTTCCCACCTCCTGCTCCCTCTGCCTTTGGATCCTTTTGCCTGCAGCCACTGGGTGGGCTCAGGCCCAGGAAACCTTAGGGAGCAGATGTGATTCTCTCTTGTTCCAGGCGAAGTGGCCAGGTAGTTCAGACTGTGGCCATGGTTGCCCAACACTCCCTGCGGCGTCCCCCCTCCCCCTTCCTCCCACCAGGGATCCCTTGTTTCCAGTCACTTATGATTTTATCAAACGCCAACTGTTCAGGCTGAGATTTCCCACACTGGCTGCCTGCCTCAGACTGAGTCTTTGGGAAGGTTTCGGCTGAAAGGGTGCAGACCTTTCTGACAGGACAGTATGTGTTTGCCCTGTTAACATTCCCACTGCTGTTGGGTGGAGAAACTGTTGCCTTCTGGCTGTGGGGTGAAGGGTTGAAATTTGGCAGTGGGATGGATCCCTTGTATGTTGGGAGGTGCCTTCTGTGGTTTGGGAAAAACACCCACATTTAGTCAGTGAAAAGCCTTTGATAACCTTAGTGTGCACATGCTCAGTGGGGATGGGTTCAGCCTCTAAATCTCAACATTCTGTCTGAACTGAGCATGCTCCAGCCCAGGACTGGTCTGGGGTGTGTGTGCTGAGCAGGACTTTCCCTGCTGTTGTTCCCCTAAAGGGGAACTGTCTGTCCTGTGCCCAATGCCCTGTCCAGGAGGGAGAAGGAGAAAGGGTTGGGGCGGGGCAGGGCAGGGGATGTGGCAGGAGCTCAAGGGGAGGAATGGGTAGGAACAGAATGGGGGGCAGAGGATGGGAGTGGGGACAGAATACGGTATGGGAGGGAGGGGACAGGAGCCAATTGAGTGAGGGGTGAAAGGATCAGGTTGTGGGCATTGCAGGTGCTAGGTTAGGGAGGGGGAAAAAGGTAAGTAGATAGAGACATGGCCGCCAGGAAGGGGAAATTGCGGGGAGAGGGCAGGACCAGGAACTGTGCAGGGGTTTGGCTAGGAGCAGAGCTGGGGTAAGTAGGAGTCAGGAGATAGCATCAGGGGAGGGACGAGACGAGATAGGACAGAGAAATCTGTAACTACTAGAGAACACTCCCTTCCATAGCTGGGATGGAGTTCAGAATTCCTTCCTTTCAGCAATGCTGTTTAGCAAATAGTTGTGAAACCCACCCTTTGCAGTGGCCGGTCCACATTGAGGTTGACAACCTACTACTGCTATTAGCTCATATGGCAGAGGACTGTGCCATGGGAAGACCCCCAGTTCCGCTGATGACCCCTATTGGCATCAATGTAGTTTTACATGATTTTTTTTTTTAAGTAGGAAATAACATCTATAAAGGAATGTTAAGGTTGCAAAATAAAAAATTAGGGCATGCCTGAATTAAGCATGTGTGTAATCCTAATTAAGTTCTCTTGTACCTGTGCATTATGATACAACCTTTAATTACATGGTGCTTTTTGCACAGGATCCCTGCCTCACTGAGTGCATGGGGTGGACCTTGTCTAGGGATGAATCAGGGCTGTGAAGTAAAGGTAGCTGTTTTCTGTAGAGCCCCTATCTCCTTTGCTGCAGAAGTTGGAAGGTCACTAAGAAGCTGATAGCCTGGACTGTCTCAGCCTGGGCATCCAGCCTTTGTTTGACACCTTTGGCAATTTTGGCCATAATCTCTCAGCTGCATAGCAGTCTCCCAGGGTGCTGTGAAGCACTCAGATACCATAGGGGTGAGCACCATAGAAAAACCAAGGAGGAAAAGAATTCTGTATTCAGGTCGTGGTCTAAGTAGAGTGCAGTAAGACAGACCTGGGATCATGCAGTGAACGATGGATAAACAGCAATATTGAGCACGGAGGCCTGTCCACTCTGTGCATTAAATGAGGCAGGGTTCTGTGGAAACAGCAGTACATGAGCATGTAATTAAAGCCTCCGTCCTAATGCTGATGCACAAAAAGGACTAAGATCCCACAGGCGACTGTAATTGTGACATTTCTTGACAGTGGCTTTCTGTGCTCTGGTAACAGCCTTTGGAATGTAATTCTGCAGAGGGTTCTGATCCTCCCTGGGCACTACCGTATCTGAGCACCTTCCACAGCACCTTCCAGTGGTGCAGTGGAGTGACAGCCAAGTGTGCTTCACTCTGGGGCTCCCCGCTCCCGGAGGGGGTGGCAGGGAGCTGTGTTGGCGGTGTTTTGGTTTGTAAATGTCCATGCTGCTCCATCCAGGTGTCTAATGGTGCAGACTGGTTGGAGGAGTGCTTGGCCTCGGTGCACAAGGTGGCCAGTTTGTCATAGTCCTAAGGTCCTGGGGGAGTGTCTGGCACGGATGAACTTTCCTCTTGCAGTGAACAGTTTGTTGTTGCCCTAGGAGCAGCACTGTCGCCTCCAGTCCTCATGCTGGAGGTTCTTTTAGCTCTGCAGTGTGTCATTTACACACTCACTCTGCACAAGCAGAATGTGGTGGGGTCCAGGGCCACAGTTTTTTGAGGAGCAAAAATGCAGGGCCTGCTCTAGCCCAGGTGGATTGCCCTGCAAGTGAATGCTGGTCTGGGCCTTGCATCTGGCCCTATTGGAGTGAGAGGAGTGGCAGGGTGCCCACTGTGAATTGCTGGGTGTGGAGCCCTGCTGGAAACCTGGTCTGGAGAGTCCAGTCAATGACTGACTATTGACATGGGACTTCCTTACCGTGCAACTTTCGCCTTTGCCTCTGAACCTCGCCCAATGAAGCATTAGAGGGAATGACAGATAGCACAGTGACACAGATGCAGTCGCAGCCCACGCCTAGAATAAACAGACATGGGCAAACAGCCTCTGGGAGCAGCTCCAGGCCCAGCTGCAGCTCAGAAAGGGCATTACCAGGGAACTCAATAGATTCTTACCGACTCTTGGGGTCTGTCCAACTTGGGATCTCCCAGGCCTTTGGTTAGATGGCATTCGTTTGTCTCACTCTGTGCACAGCCATTTTCTAAGATGCTGCCGAGCAGTAGGGTGACTGGGAAGGGCACATGCTCACAGTGCAGGCATGCTTGTTTGGGCCAGTGGGCACATCTTCAGCCTTTTACCTCCCTCCATGACCCATTTGCACAAAAGGGCTTTTTTTCTTTTTTGTGTCTGTGGATGTGCTTCTCCAGGGGCCCAGCTGGACTGAGTCTCTGTGTCCCTGGTTACCAGGAGGGACTTGCTTTGCTCTTATGCCTCACCAGGACAAATGGGCTTGTCCCGTGCACAGGTGGCTCCTGGGCTGCCTGTCAGCGCCATGTCATGGCCACCTCTCCCCCCACCGTTTCACTGGGGAGGGGTGGGGTAGGATTTCCTAGCCCTGTGTGGAGGGCGTTCAGCAAAGTGGGATAGCATTTCTAGAGGGAGAGCAGTTCCAGTGGCCTAGAAAGGGTGATTTCAGCAGTGGGGCCAGGGTGTGGCCCATGGGAGCAGGGCAGTGAAGCCTTTCCTGTGATTTTTCTTCAGTGCTAGCAGAAGTGGCTGTTGTTGGAGGGTGGGGGTGGGGGTGGGGGGGGTCAACTGGTCCCTTGCTGGGCTGGGGCCATGGACTTGGGATGGGATGTGCCAAACTGGAATGGTGCCCTGGCTGTCCTTGACACTGCCTGTTGCCCTGCTTGCTTACTGGGGAGAGCAGGGTGGGGGCTGGTCATGGGTCAGAGCAAACAACTGGAGTGAGCGTGTGGTGGGTGCTTGCCATGTACCCGAGTAGGGGTGGGGAAGAGTGGGACTCACTCAAATGAATGGGCTGGGGCTGGCCATGTGCCATGGGATCAATCTGGGGGAGTGGGGCTGGCTATGTGCTGGGGTGATTTGCTGAGTGCATGGGTGCAAAGAGAAGGGTTGGGGGGCTTGCTGTGGCTTGGGGCTTACCATGTATGTGGGGGAGGGGCCCCCTGGGCTGGGAATATCCTAATTAGTGTGAATCCGATGCCTGGGTATTGCCATCCCTCAGGCTTGTAACTGCAGTGTCTCTCCAGAGCTGGGCAGCTGTAAAACATCCGCATTTTCCCCCCTCTCCTGAGCTAACTTGGTGACACTACCTGGCTGTGAGGCTGCACAGGGCTGCCAAGCCCCCCCCATGTTCTGACCCACAGGCGGTGGGGTGGGGAGCTGGTGTTGCTCATGGGGATGACATTCAGGGCCAGCAGTGAGGCTTCAGCTTCATGGATGAGCCTGGCCCTGAAGGGAGTGAGGAGAAGGGAGCAGGCATGGCTCTCAGGGGGCATCTCTTGCCCCTATCTCGGCCCTCCCCTTTCAGAGCTGGCATGTTAGAGCTAATGGGCACTGCCAGGAGGGGGGCAGGATTGAAGGGCTCAAGACTTGTGCCCAGGGGACATGTTATGGCCCTTAGTGCAGCAATTGGCCTGGGCCCAGGGAGAAGTGAAATGGGAGCGTGGATGTGGTGTGTTTTGAGGCTGAGTGAGGAGGCATTTGTGTGGTTGCAGGGGGCCATGTTGGGTGCATAGGGTGGGGGCCTGCAGTGTGAGGAGGCTGGAGTACAGCCTGCCATTTCTGGTCAGAGCAGTTTAGTGTCTGTGGGGCAGAATGTTCTTGGGGCGAGCAGTTCTTTGGGGAGAAGAGTGCTGGGGGGAGCTGGGGAGTTAGGGTTGTGGTGCCATGTTTCAGGTCATGGACAGTCATGCTGGGGGTTGGCAAGTTTGTCTGGAGCCAGTGTTCAGATGTTGGGTGGGATTGTGGTGCCCCAGGAAGATAGTATGTTCTGGGGGGCAGGCAGTGTCCCCCAACTCCCTTTCTGGAGTGTCTTTTGGCTCTGGATTGGTGGTCGAGCTCTCTGTCTCGGGGCGCTCATGTGTTGGCGAGAGTCACAGTGCATGTGTGTTGGGGGAGGCACACACCGTGTGTGCATGAGCACGCATGCTGCTGTGTTGGGGGAGGCTATGGTGTGTGCATGTGCCCATGCGTGTTGGAGGAGGTACTCTGTGTGTATGTGCATGTGTGTTGGGAAAGGTTACTGTGTATGTGTGTGCATGTATGAGTTGAAGGAGATTATTCTGTATGTGCATGTTGGGGGAGGTTACTAGGTGTGTGTGCATGTTGGGATGCGGTTACTTTGTGTGAGGTGTGTGTGTGGTGGTGGAGGTCCCAGGGCAATAAGAACGGTAGGGGCCCTTGGAATAGGCCCTTGTGAGTTGCTCTCCTAGTCTAGCATGAGCAGAGCTGGCTCAGACTATCCATTGTGGCTGGGCAGCCTATCGCAGGGCCAGAGCAGCAGTTCTGGGGTGCGGGGCACTCAATGTGGGGTAGTGCCCAGGGTGGGAGCCATTTTATGGGCTGGTCCTAGTTCCTTGGAAACCTCACCTGCTGTACTGCAGCCCCTAGGGCCAAGACTGGGTCTCTGCACTCACTGCAGTGTGCAAGGGGTGCAACGTGTGGTGGTGCAGCACTGGGTGGGGGGTGCTTGCGGAGCGTGTCGCTGCAGTGCTGGGTAGGGGGAATTACTCGTTGCAGCTCTGGGCGGGATGGGAAGTGGCACGTGCTTGCAGAGCATGTCGCTGCAGTGCTGGTGGGGGGACAGGCTCTTGCAGAGCGTGTCGCTGCAGCACGGGGGGGATTCGCTTGCACAGCATGTCGCTGCAGTGGGGGGGAATCACTTGCAGAGCGTGTTGCTGCAGCACTGGGGGAGTCTCTCGCTGAGCGTGTCACTGGAGCACTGGTGGGGTGGGGGACAGGCGCTTGTGTGGTTGCAGTGCTAGGTGGGGGGGCAGTCGCTTGCAGAACATGTCGTTGCTGGCAGGGCACAGTGTTTCTGGCCTGGGCTGTGCAGTGCAGGCGGAAGGCCTTCTGCAGCACGCTCTGTGCACGTTTGTCTGGGTGCGGTGGTTGTTTGCATTGTGACTAGCTGGGGGGCAGGGCCTGGCCCAGGGCTGGTTTCGATGCCTGTGTCCTTAAACAGGTAGTGTGTTGTGGGAGCCTTTCTCCCAGGCGCCCTTTTGCAGCTCCTGTGCCCAGTTAGGCAGGGAGCTGCTCCAAGGCTGGCGGGGAGGTTGGGGCTTCTCTCTGGAGCCCTCCCCAGTCCAAGGCAGGCAGTGAACAGGGCCCATGGAATGGAACTTGCTGACCCTAACCTGTGGTGTCTGTGCTTCCTTGCAGCTCCTGTCCAGCGCAGGATGACGTGGCTGGCAGCTGGCTTGAGCCTGTGGCTCTTCCTGCAGCTCCCCACCCTGGGCTCTGGGACCCGTGTGATCTACAAGGTGCTGGAGGAGCAGCCGCCCAACACACTCATTGGGAGCTTGGCGGCTGACTATGGCCTCCCTGATGCAGGGCACCTATATAAGTTGGAGGTGGGGGCCCCCTACCTGCGTGTGGATGGCAAGACAGGGGACATTTACACCACAGAGACCTCCATTGACCGGGAGAGTCTGCGCGAGTGCCAGAATCTTTTCCCTGGAGTCCCCTGCTTCCTGGAATTTGAGGTGTCCATCACGGACCTGATGATGAATATAAGCCCGCGCCTGCTGGAAGGGCAGATTGAGGTGCTGGACATCAATGACAACACGCCCAACTTTGCCTCGCCCGTAATCACGCTGGCCATTCCTGAGAACACCAACATCGGGACACTCTTCCCCATTCCCCTAGCCATGGATCGTGATGCGGGTGCCAATGGCGTTGCCTCCTATGAGCTTCTAGCTGGGCCCGAGGCGCAGGAGCTCTTTGGTCTGCAGGTGGCGGAGGACCAGGACGAGAAGCAGCCACAGCTGATTGTCATGGGGAACCTAGACCGAGAGCAGTGGGACTCGTATGACCTGACCATCAAAGTTCAGGATGGAGGCAGCCCACCGCGGGCGAGCAGCGCCCTGCTGCGTATCACTATCCTGGACATGAACGACAACGCCCCCAAGTTTGAGAAGGGCCTGTATGAAGCGGAGCTCTCAGAGAACAGCCCCGTAGGGCACTCTGTCCTGCAGGTGAGCTCGCAGGGGGGCACTGAGCATCAGTGCAAGCAGGGTTGTGCTCGCCCAGACACTGCCCAAGCCAGCTTCCTGCTTCCCTTCCTCAGCTTTCAAGTGAGGGAGGTGGAGCAGCTCTGTATTACTACAGTGATTATTATTTATTAGGTGTACTATGGTAGCACTAAGCCCCCATTGCATGAGGTGTTGTACCTTATTAGGTGTACTACAGTAGCACCAAGGGGCCCCAGTCATGGTGGAGCAGGCCCCCATTGCAGTAGGCAGAGTATATTATTAGGTACTGCACAATATACTGAGGGGCCTAACATGGACGAGGCCCACACTTCACTGTGTGCTGTACATTACTAGGAGTATTACGGTAGCCCACGAGGGCCCCAGCTGTGGTGCCAGGTGCTGTACAAACACAGAACAGAATGCCAGCCCTTGTCCTGAAGCACTCACCATGGGAATGTGCTGAGGCACTGCTGGGGACCTGGTTTTGGCTGTGGCATGATCACAAGTGGCAGAGGTTTGTGGGCAGTTTCTCCAGTAAACTACACCAGCATGTGCTAAGGTGGGAATGGAAAAGCAGTGAGTTAAGCCCTGGGCTGAGACAGCAGGGAGGAGGTGGGATAGAGGGCTCTGCTGGGGAATTTTGCCCACGAATGCTGCTCCACATAGGGCAGGAGGCTTCCTTCAGCAGCATTAAGAAGTTGTTGAGAATAAAGCAGTCTCCTTTGGCTCCCCTGGAAAGCTCCTGCTCCTTGGGAGATGTAGGGCAGCCCAGCCTCTCCTTTGTCTGTGCAAATGATGTGTGAGGCTGCTGGCTTGGAAGCCTCATGTCAGCCAGAGGCTGCTTGTATGCCACAAACTGCGGGAGAATTCAAAGCCCAGCTGTGGCATCCTTGGTGCCATCTTGATTGGCTGGGGGTCTGAAGGGATGGGTCTCTCTGGATTTGGTGTAAGGGGCCTGAGGTTATGGGAGCAGACATCTGTTTATCTGCAACTGCCATCTTAATAAACGGAGTATGGCTGGCAGTCCTCTGCTCTGCTCACTAATTTTGCTGTGAATTTTAAGAATTCATTTTTCACTGGTAAGAGAGTGAAAGTTGGAGGCAGATAAGGCAGCTGCAGCTGCGGCTTTGCTGCTGCCATTGCTCAGCTTTTATCTTCTCGGAGGAAATGGACTCCTTGACTCTGGGAGGGGAAGTAAAAGGTGGAATTCACATTTAACAACTTTTGTTCTCCATCCATATCTGCTGAGTGAGATAACAGCAGAGGAGCAAAGGTAGCAGAGAGAAGGCCCCTCGGAGGGCTGATTAGGAAAGCAAATGCTGGACAAATCTCAGATTCTTTAGAAAGCAAATAATAAATGTGGAAACAGGCTTATGTGAATGCAGAACTCCTGCAAGGAAGGAGCCTGCGGGGCTGAACCATACAGAGTATGGGTAGTGCTCCCCTGCCCCTCTGCTCAGTCAATGCCTCTCAGTTCCAGTCTGCGGCTGCCCCTTGATTCCAGCCTCCCCCCACTATTTCTGTCCTGGGTTCCCCTCAGACCTCAGCTAGGCTAATGCCCTCAGTCTTATCTCACAGCTTCACCCCCATTCTATCCCACCCCATAGCTACTACCCGGTACCCCACAGTGCTGAGTTTTAGCCCCCTCCCCACCGTTGGTCCAGCCTGGGGCTTCCCCCACTCAGTTCTGCCAGTGCCCCTCAATCCCTGCTACCTGAGCCCCAGGAATCACTGGCAGCCAGCAGGGAACTGCAGCTGACTCTGGGTGGGCTTTGGCTCAGGATGACCCAGGCATAGGCACTGCTTGAGGCAAGGCTCCAGAATGGTAAGTAGTGGGTTCCAATCCCGCCTCCTTGTGGGTGAGTCAGAAGCCAGCTTAGTGAAGAGGTGTGCGAGGCCAGGTGGGGCCCAGTGAGGCAAGGCCTGCTCACTTGGGCAGACTGCATCCGGCTCCTGGCTGTTCCTTCTTGGCGCTGGTGTCAGACCTGCTGGCTGGCTGGTTCCCTTGGAGAATTCCTGGCATGCCAGAATGGGAAGGCAGGGAGGGGACTGACGCAGCCTAACCTGTCAGGCCAGTTTCACAGGAACAACATGGACAAGGTGTGTCTTCCTCTCGACAGGAACTGCTCCCAGCTGTGCCTTCAGTGCTCCTGGTGCTCCGTGGTGTGTTATAGACACAGGCCCAGAAGAGGGAGCCTGCTTTCTCCCTGATGGGTCTCTCCTGCCTTCTGGGCTGGTTCTTGTTCTGGTCCCCAGGGAGTGGGTGTGGTGGCTCCTGGGGAACTCAGTGCTCTTGGCTCCTGTTCACTTTCTCCTCCTCCCCCCACAGGTGAAAGCCAATGACTCAGATCAAGGTGCCAATGCCGAGATCGATTACTCCTTCCACCAGGCCTCAGACATGGTGCGCCGCCTGCTGCGCCTGGACAGGGCCACGGGCCTCATCACTGTGCAGGGGCCCATTGACCGGGAGGATGTCAATATCCTCAAGTTCTCTGTCCTGGCCAAAGACAAGGGGGCCAACCCCAAGAGTGCCCGCACACAGGTGGTGGTGACCATCAAAGACATGAATGACAATGCCCCCTCCATTGAGATCCGGGGCATCGGGCTGGTCACCCATCAGGACGGCATGGCCAACATCTCAGAGGACGTGCCCGTGGAGACGGCCGTGGCTCTGGTACAGGTGTCTGACCGGGATGAGGGTGAGAATGCCGTGGTCACCTGTGTGGTTGCTGGTGATGTCCCATTCCAGCTGAGACAGGCCAGCGAGACGGGCAGTGACAGCAAGAAGAAGTACTTCCTGCAGACCACTACGTTGTTGGATTATGAGGCAGTAAAGGAGTACACCATTGAGATTGTGGCTGTGGACTCTGGGAATCCGCCCCTCTCCAGCACCAACTCCCTCAAAGTGCAAGTGGTGGATGTGAACGACAACGCCCCAGTCTTCAGCCAGAGCCTCACTGAGGTGGCCTTCCCGGAAAACAATGCCCCTGACGATTTGGTGATGGAGGTGAGTGCCAGCGATGCTGACAGCGGCTCCAATGCCAAGCTGGTTTATTCGCTGGTTATGGATCCCTCCTCCAAGGGCTTCTTCTCCATTGACCCTGACTCAGGTGAGATCCGGGTGAAGACAGTGCTGGACCGGGAGCAGAGGGAGCGCTATGAGTTCCTGGTGGTAGCGTCCGACAAGGGCAGCCCCACCCTGAAGGGCACAGCATCTGTGGCCATTAATGTCATGGACAGGAACGACAATGACCCCAAGTTTATGTTGAGCAGCTACAACTTCTCGGTGATGGAGAACATGCCTCCCTTGAGCCCAGTGGGCATGGTGACGGTGATTGATGCCGACAAAGGCGACAATGCCCACATCCAGCTGTCGGTGGAGCAGGACAATGGGGACTTCGTCATCCAGAATGGCACCGGCACCATCCTCTCCAGCATCTCCTTTGACCGGGAACAGCAGAGCACGTATACCTTCCGGCTCAAGGCTGTGGATGGTGGGGACCCTCCCAGATCTGCCTACGTGGGGGTGACCATCAACGTGCTGGATGAAAATGACAATGCCCCCTTCATCACCTCCCCTTCCAATGCCTCCTACAAGCACATCCTGCCCCACACCAGTCCTGGGCAGCAAGTCAGCAAGGTCAAGGCCGAGGACATTGACTCGGGGATCAATGCAGAGTTGATCTACAGCATCACGGGAGGCAATCCTTTTGAGCTGTTCCAGATCTCGCCGCAGAGTGGGGACATTACGCTGGAAAAGGAGATCCTGCGCAAGCACCATGGCCTTCACCGCCTGGTGGTGCGTGTCAATGACAAGGGCAAGCCCTCGCGTCATGGCACTGCATTAGTGCACTTCTATGTCAATGAGACCCTGGCCAACCGCACCCTCCTGGAGACACTGTTGGGCCACAGCCTGGACACTCCCCTGGACATCGACATTGCCGGCGACCCCGAATACGAACGCAACAAACAGCGCAGCAACATCCTCTTTGGTGTTATCGCTGGCATTGTGGCTGTCACTCTGGTCATCATGCTGGTGGTGCTGGTGCGCTACTGCCGGCAAAGAGAGGCCAAGAGCGGCTACCAGGCAGGAAAGAAGGAGACCAAGGACCTGTATGCCCCCAAGCAAGGCAACAAGAGCAGCAAGAGCAAGAGCAAAGTGAAGAAGAGCAAGTCCCCCAAGCCGCCCAAGGCAGCCGAGGACGAGGAGGAGACAGGGCTGCAGAAATCCCTCAAGTTCAACCTCATGAATGACTCTGTCAGTGATAGCCCCCGCATCCACCTGCCTCTCAACTACCCGCCTGGCAGCCCGGACCTGGGACGCCACTACCGCTCCAACTCGCCACTGCCCTCCATCCAGCTGCAGCCCCAGTCCCCCTCTGCCTCCAAGAAGCACCAGGTGGTGCAGGACCTGCCTGCTGCTAACACCTTTGTGGGCACCGGGGACAACAACTCAACGGGCTCCGAGCAGTACTCTGACTACAGCTACCGCACCAACCCTCAGAAATACACCAACAAGCAGGTAGGAGAGCTCATCCTGAGCCCACCGAATGCACCCCTTCCCAGGGGTGCCATCTGGACAGAGGTGTGGGAGTGAGCTGGACCCACTCTGGGCCCCCATGGATGGCCTGGGGGGCTGGCAGAGGACTGATGGAGCAGCTATCCTGTGTTCATTCATGGGGTGGCAGAGGCCTTGGGCTGAAGCCTCTGATTGCTGGGATTGCCCTGATGGGAAGGAGCCCTGCACAGCTGGGCGGTTGGACGGGCTGGAGCCACAGCTCCTAGGCCCCAAGAGCCACTGACACCTGGGCTAGAGACACCAGTAGATGGTAGCACCTGCCCCTCTCCCTCCATTAAGCTGTGCTTGCTCCATCTGCGTTGGGGTGCCTGGGGCCTCTCCTTTGCTGGTCTCCAGGGGAACTGACTGACATTGTTTCAGTCCTGCTGTAGGGTGGAGTGCTGTGCCCAGCCTCTCCCAGCTCAGTCTGCTAGCAGCAGCCTCTGCAGGGCCAGCATGGGCCTCCTGGGGGGGGGCAAGCCTGTTACCACCCTTGTGCAAAGCAAATCTGCAGTGCGACTGCTTCTGCACGCGGTGCGGCTGCCAGGGGTTAGGAGCCCAGCCTGCGTACTAACACCAGCTCTTGCTCCCAGGGGGGCCTGGCCCAGGCAGGGAGCAGCGGGATTTGCTCCAGCCTGAGCACCAGGCCCCTCAGGGAACTGATCCAATGGCCACTGCCAGTCCCACTGTAGTGGAGCTCAGAGGACAGCATGTCACCAAGAGTGAGGGGCTGGGGAGCAAGAGATTGCAAGGGGTCTCTGCTGGCTGTCAGAGCTTGGGGAGATCTGCTGGGGCAGCAGGTGGCTGTGTGTGTCAGAACTGGGCGGGGGCGGGTGGGGCTGTCTCTGCTGGAGCAGGAGGTGGCTGTGTGTGTCGGAGCTGGGGGCTGGGGGTCCTCTGCTGGGGCATGAGGTGGCTGTGTGTATTGGAGCTGGGAGGGTCTCTGCTGGGGCAGGAGGTGGCTGTGTGTGTTGGAGCTGGTAGGGTCTCTGCTGGGGCAGGAGGTGGCTTTGTGTTGGAGCTGGGGGGGCAGTCCTCTGTTGGGGCAGGAGGTGGCTGTGCTGAGATTCAAGGCAGGGTTCCTGTTGAGTGTTGAGAGCTTGAAGTGTGTTGGAGCTGCATGAGGGGGCAGTGCAAAGATCCAGGTTGTGTTTTGAGGGACTGGGGCAGGGTGCTGTGCACCCCAGCAGGGAATCAGGCTATGGAGGTGGTGGGTGAGGTGGAGGTTCGAGGCCCTGAAGACCTCTTGTCTTGGGCTGCCTGGCTGGCCCATCTTGCCCTGGGCTGTGGGTGGGGGGCTTCCTGCTTGCAGCATTTGCATTGCGTCCTGTCTGTCTGGGGCTGGGTTCCCCTCCCCCCCATTGCATTGTGTCCTGTATCCCGCATTGGGGTGGGTTTCCCCCCATTGCATTGTATGCTGTGTCCATGGGGCTGGGCTCCCCTATGGCATTATAGCCTGGATGTCCATAAGGCTGGGATCTGTCATGGACCTGGGCTACCCCTATTCAGTTTGTTCTCAATAAAGTTTTCTATTTTTGAATGTTGTGTCTTGTTTTCCATAAGGCCCAGGACTGAAGGGGGCAGGGGGAGGGAGGGTGCAGGGGCTGTGCCTATGCTCAAGCCCCCTCCACCCCCCAGAGCATAGCTGGGGCAGTGGCACATCATCCTCCCCCCACACACCTGATTTCCTCTCATCACCTCCCTCCTTGTGGGGTTGCAGCAGGTGTGCCTCAAAATGGCAAGGCCCAGTCCTCTGCCTAGTCCACTCTATACATGTCCCAAGGAACAGGAGTTACCTGTCATGCCTTGGTTGGGTCCCCAGTTTGGGCTGCCCCCCCTTTCCCCAAGCCGTGGAGCCTTGGATGGACCCAAGGAAAATTCCCTGGGCTGGGCCTTGCAGAAAGTGCCCCTGCGGCAGGCTCTGCCCCTGCCTGGGTCAGGCCTCTCCTCCCAGCTAGCTTGGTCTTGTGCCTTAGGGCTAGCTTCCCCATTGTGCCCTGTTTCCCTTTTGCCAGAGTCCTGCTTTGGGACAGGCCAGGGCAGAGCAGTTTTTGGCAGGGTCAGCGATGGGTTGGGCAGTCTTTGCATCCAGAGTGGTGCGTGCAGGCCATTGCAGGTCTCCATAGTGCAGTGGGGCCCGAGCAGGGAGCCGTGCTCCAGGTGGAGATGCACACAGGAAGAAGAGGGGATGGTTATGGACAAGCAGCTTCATCAGAGTTCATAAGGCATCTACCAAAATGCTCAGGGCCTCTTCCCTTGCTATCGCTCTGTTTGGTCTCTCCCACCCAGTCCCTGCTCTGTAGGTCCTAGTGTCTCCTTTGCATCTTCTCCCAGGGTTTGGTACCTGCACTCTTGTGCCCACTGCAGGCACATGGCCATGCAGGTGTGTATTTGGTGCAGGACACTTGAGTGCCCTGTTCCTTGTATCATAAATACCGTATATGCTCGCCTATAAGCCAATCCACATATAAACTGACCCTGGCTTTTAAAGCCCAAAATCCAAGAAAAATGTACCACCCATGCATAAGCCGAGGGTCAGACTTTCATTACAGAAGGTGCCTCCAGGGCCAATCCCCTTTTCCCCCCCTCCCCGCTTTTTCCTGCTCCTTGTTCCCCCCCACATGGCCATTCTCTCCTCCTCCTCTCTGCTCCCCTCGCTCCCACCTGCAGCCTTTCCCTGCTCCTCTCCCACCTGTGGCGTTTCCCTGCTCCTTTCGACCCCCCCTTCCCTCTAAATGCTCCTGGTGATCTGTGTATAAGCCGAGACTAGCCTTTTAAGCTCATTTTGCGGCCCAAAAATCTTGGCTTATATGTGAGCATATATGGTAGCCATACTGGGTCAGATCAATAGCCCACGATTCTATCTCTGACGGGCCAGGGCAGTTGGACTGATCCACCTCATCTTCCTCTCCTGGCTTTTGAAAGTCAGAGGATTAGAAGCACTCCAAACACAGAGTTGCAGCCCTGACTATCTGGGCTAATAGCCATTGTTGGATCTATCCTGTGTGAACCTAGTTATAATTTTGGGCTTCAAAACATTCCTTGGCAATGTGTTCCACAGGTCAACTGTGCATTGTGTGGAAAAAGCACTTCCTTGTTTATTAAACCTGCTGCCTACTGTCATTGGGTGACCCATGGTTTTTCTATGGGGGGAAAAAGTAAGCAGTGCTTCTGTATTCACTCTACCCATACCAGTCATGATTCTATAGACCTCTATTCTATCTCCCTCACTCTACTCTTTCCTAATCTGAACAGCACTAATCTTAGTCTCTCCTCTTATGGAAGCTGTTCCATACCTTTGATCATTTCTGTTGTCTTTCTCTAAAGCTTTCCAATTTCCACTATGACTTTTTTGAGATGGGGTGACCACAACTGGACACAGCATTCAAGGTGTGAGTGCAACATGGATTTATATAGTATGATATGTTCTGTCACTCTCTTAATGTGCTGAGGTTCTCCAACAGCTATCTCCAGTGACTTCAGCCAATCTGTCTCGGATGGTTTAGTCCAGAGGCGGGCAAACTACGGCCCACGGGCTGGATTTGGCCCCTGAGAACCCTTCATCAGGCCCACCAGCTGTGCCAGCTCAGCAACTGGGAGAGTCCTAGCAACTGCTGCCTCAGCTTCCGGCCCTTCCAGTTGGGCAGCCCCACCTCCTCCCACCACGTGGGCTGCAGCCAGGAGGCCAGAGAGCAGCACAACTGCTCTCTCTCCCTCCACCCTTCCTTCCTGGGGGCGGGCCAGCAGCCCTGGGTCCCACATGTCAGCTGGTCCCAGCCAGCCAGGGATGAGCAGCTGATGCTATCCTCTTGGCTAGATTAATGTGCAGGGTATCCCGAGCCCACAGGTCCTGGCACAGTGGCTGGGCCCTGGAGGTAGGGACACCCCTGGTAATCTCATTCTCTCCTGCTCCCTTGGACAGCAGCAGGGAGCTAGATGATGCTGCCCTTTTAAGAGCAGCCCTGTCAGATTTGGCCCTCATAGTATGCAGCGGGAGCCTCCAGGAGTCTCTGCCTGGCAGGAGCAGCTGCCCCTCTCTGCTGTGCTGGGTGAGCCAGGCAGACCAGGGGCTGGGGAGGGGGAGGCAGGGCACAGTCCCCTCTCTCAGATGTGGGGGACAGGTGGCTGAGGAGACCCCCATTTCTATCTCTCCTCTCTGCCCCCCAGCTGAGGAGCCCAGCCTTGCTCTGCTCACCCAGCCCCTCTTCTCCCTTCCCAGCAAGCTCAGCACACACACTGGTGGCTGAGCCTAGCTGGCCTAGGGATGCCCTGCTGGAACATGGCAGCCACGTGCCCCCCCCCCCCCCCAGGACCCAGCAGTTCCCAGCCATAGCATGGCAGCCTCTCGCCCCAGGGTCACAGCCTAACCAGCATCCAGATCCCCCCTCTTGGCTCCCACCCTTCTCCTGCATTAGTGAATTTTTTAAAATGGGGGGAAAAACTGCAAAAACTCCTGGCTCCCATTTCTCTCCACATGTTACCAGGTTAACAAAACAAAACAGTGTGACTCATCCCCTCCCAGCTCCTTCCCTCCAGGTTCCCATGCTTCCCCCATGCTACTGAAAAAAAGAACAACAGTGCAAAGAAGTGGGGGAAAGTGCAAAAAGCTGTCTCCCTGCTTCATTCTCCCCTTCCTAGCTCTGCCCTCTTCCACCAGGTGGGACTGGGTGATGCAGTGGCCACCCCCAGTCCAACCCCCACTGTGCCCTGCCAAGAGCCTCAGATGTGGCTCTCAGGCCAGAAACTTTGCCCACCCCTGGTTTAGACACAGCACATCCTGCATCTTGGCAGTCCCTTCAAACCCTATGACTTTATGATTCTAAGATCTTTTTCTTGAGTCATAATAGCTAATTTAGAGCTCATCATTATATATGTATAGCTGGGATTATTTATCCCAATGTGCATTACTTTGCATTTATCAGCACTGAATTTCATCTGCCACTTTGTTGCCCAGTCACCCAGATTTGTGAGATACTTTTATGATTCTTTGCAGTCAGTTTCAGACTTTACAATGTTGAATAAATTTATCCTCTACAAAGTTTGTGATGTCCCTTTTCCAGATTATTAATATGTTGAATAGCACTGGTCCTAGTCCAGATCCTTGCAGGACACAACTGTTTACTTCTCTCTGTTCTGAGAGCTGACCACGTAGTCCTACCCTTTGTTTCATATCTTAACCAGTTACTAACCCAGGAGAGGACCTTGCCTCTTTTCCCATGATTGTTTACTGTGCTTATGAGCCTTTGGTGAGGGACCTTGTCAAAGACTTTCTGAAAGTCTTAAGTACACTATATCCACTGGATCACCCCGTCCACATACTTGTTGGCACCAAAGAATTCCAATAGATGACTGTGGCACAAATTTCTCTTTACAAAAATCATGTTGTTTCTTCCCCAACAAATCATGTTAATCTATTTGTCTGGTAATTCTGTTTTTTACTATAGTATCAACCAAACTTCCTGTCCTGAAGTTGGTTTTACTAGTCTGTAACTGCCAGAATCATATCTGGAGCCTTTTTAAAAAGCTGCATTACATTAGCTATCCCGCAGTCATCTGGTACAGGGGTTTGTTTGAGCAACAGACTGCATGCCACTGTTATTAGTTCCTTCAGAACTCTTGTGTGATACCATTGGGTACTGCAAAACAAACAAGGAGTCTGGTGGCACTTTTAAAGACGAATACATGTATTTATCATGAGCTTTCGTGGGAGAAAATCCCACTTCATCAGACACTTGAAGATAGTTCCCCATCTTCAAGTGTCTGATGAAGTGGGACTTTCTCCCATGAAATGTGGCACACTGCTAGTTCAACTTAGTGGGTCCCACACTTCTGTCTCTCATGGTGAGTCAGGGCACTACCTGTTACCCCATCTGTCCAACAATGGGAGGCTCCTCCAGCAGGGTACAGTGGGTAGAGGAGGAGGGTAGGGACCCAGGCCCACCTGCTCCTTCATGTCCCAGCCCAGGGGACCTACAAAAAAACCAACAAAAAACCAGCTATTTGCTGCAGGTGCTGTATTCACAGCTGCACTATTTCCCCCCACCCCATCCTTTCAACTTCTGGTAAACCCAGCTCCCCAACACCTAGGAAGTAACTCAGTCCAATTTCAAAAAGCGCTCTCTCTCTCCAGGAGTCTGGTACATTCCACTGAGTTCTTCTCTGCACTGTATACCACTCCTCAACACAGTACAGCACTCCAGCTTGTACTCCCTCTATTTGGAGCAGGGAGGCTTTTATCAGGTACCTGGATAGGTCTTGATTGATCTCAGGTGCCTCTAATTGCCCCACAGTAACCCTAATTAGTCAACAGGGAACAAAGCTCTCAGCATTCTGGGGCTTATATATCTCCTTCCTTTCACTGTCAGGCTCCCTGGTCCGATCACATCTCTGGGCAGAGTTCCTCTAGGCAGCATCCACTGGCTCCCTTGACACCTTCCCGGAGCAGTGGGTGCTGTCTGGGGTTCTCTGCTTGGTGTCCCCCTCAGAAACCCTTGTTTTGAACCGATGACCTCACCCCCTCTCCTGTTTGGCATTAGTTGTCCCCCGTAACCAGTTGGATCTGGGCTTAGTGCCATCTTTCCTCAGGCTGGGGGAGGTGTTTTAGCAGTGGATGGGCTTGTGCCCGCCCACTACATGGTTTACCAAATAGGGTTCACTCTCAGGCTGCCCACTGCCCTTGATATCTCACAGAAAGCTCATGCCATAAATAAATTTGTTAGCCTTTAGAAGTGCTATCAGATTCCTTGTTTGTTTTGCTGGACTAGATAACATGGCTACCCCTTTGGCACTTGGCCTGGGATCCTGAGTTACACACTTCAGTTGATCAATTTGTTTTAAAACCTTTTCTGTTGACACATCAGTTTGGGGCAGTACTTTGGATTTGTTACCCACATCAGGGTATCCTTTTTGGGTCTTTCTACCACATCCTCTGCAGTAAAAATCAATGCAGAGAATTAATTCAGCTTCTCTGTAGTGGCCTTGTCTTCCTTGTCCAGTGGCCCCACTGATTATTCAGTTGACTTCCTGATTTTGATGTATTTAAAAACAATTCTTATTGTTAGTTTTTGCATCTTAGAAATGTTTTCTCGGCCTGCCTTATACTTTTACATTAACCTGCTAGACGTTGTGCACTTTCTTTTTATCCTCACTAGGATTTGGCCTCCAAATTTTAAAGGATAAATTTTTGCCTCTAATGCCATCCATTACTCTGCTGATTAGCTATGCATACATTCTTTTGGTCTTCTTTTGTCCTTTTCCGGTTAGGAACATACATTTAGTCTGAGCCTTTATTACCCTGATTTTAGATAGTATTCCTGCTGCTTGCAGGTGAGCTTAAGCACAAAAGGAAGCTTATAAAAAGTGGAAGCTTGGACAGATGACTAGGGAGGAGTATAAAAATATTCTTTAAGCACACAGACCAAGCCAAATTGGAGTTGTAGCTAGCAAGGGACATGAACGGCAAAAAAAAGGGTTTCTACTGTGTTAGAAACAAGAAGGTGGTCAGGGAAAGAGTGAGCCTCTTGCTGAATGGGGGAGACAACTCAGTGACAGATGTTGTGGAGAAAACTGAAGTACCCAATTTTTTTTGCCTGTGTCTTCACAGACAAGGTCAGCTCCCAGACTACTGCACTGGGCAGCACAGAGTGGGGAGGAGGTGAGCAACTCTGACTGGTGAAAGAACAGGTTCAGGACTATTTAGAAAAGCTGGACATGGACAAGTTCATGGGGCTGGATGCAATGCATCTGAGGGTGCTAAGGGAGTTGGCTGATGTGATTGCAGAGCCATTCGCCACTATCTTTGAAAACTCATGGGCTATGTCTACACTGGCAAGTTAGTTCGAATTAAGGAAGCTTAATTCGAACTAACTAAAGCCATGGCTACACTAGGCTTTAATTAGTTCGAATTAAGGGCTTCCTTAATTCGAACTAATAAATTTGAATATGCTATTCGAACTAAGGGTTAATTCGAACTAGTTAGTTCGAATTAAGCAATGTGGCCCTGTTAGTTCGAACTAATTGCTTAGTTTGACCTAACCAGCCCATCAAACTCAATGCAATTTGCTAATTTGAACTACGCAAGTGCCATGAATGGCACTTGCTTAGTTCCAACTAAATTTTTCTAGTTCGAATTAAGTTAATTCGGCACAGTCAAGTACTCGTAAGGAAGGTCATTAAGAGGGGAAACCAAAGTATTGTCATCAATAAGAGATGTAGTAAGCAGCGAAGAGTACGAATGGAGTCCACTTTCTTTGCAACAAAGGTTAACGCACATTTATCAACTCTGATAAAATACAACATGGCTTTACAAAAGGGAGATTGTGCCAGACCAACTTGATCTTCTTTTTTGAAAGGATAACAGATTTTTTAGACAAAAGGAATGCAGTGGACCTAATTTACTTAGATTTCAGCAAGGCATTTGATACAGTTCCGCATAGGGAGTTATTAGTTAAGTTACAGAAGATGGGGATTAATATGAATATAGTAAGGTGGATAAGGAACTGGTTAAAAGGAAGACTACAGCTGGTCATACTGAAGGGTGAACTGTCAAGCTGGAGGGAGATTACCAGTGGAGACCCTCAGAGATCTGTCTAGGGATTGATCTTGTTCAACCTTTTTGTTACTGACCTTGGCACAAAAAGCAGAAATGTTCTAATAAAGTTTGCAGATGACAACAAGTTGGGAGGTATTGCCAGTACAGAGAAGGCTCGGGATACCATACAGAAAGATCTGGATGGCCTTGTAAACTGGAGTATCAAGAATAGGATGAAATTTAATAATAGGAAGTGCAAGGTCATGCATTTAGGGACAAATAACAAGCATTTTTCCTAGAAGTTGGGGATGCATCAGTTGGAACGGACTGAAGAGGAGAAGGATCTGGGAGTACTGGTTGATCATAGGATGACTATGAGCCGCCAATGTGATGTGGCCATGAAAAAAGCTAATGCGGTTCTAGGATGTATCAGGAGAGGTATTTCAAGTAGAGACAGGGAGGTGTTAGTGCCGCTGTACAAGGCACTGGTGAGACCCCATCTGGAATCTTGTGTGCAGTTCTGGTCCCCCATGTTTAAAAAAGATGAATTCAAATTGGAACAGGTGCATCCTCTACAAGGATGGTCTGTGGAGTGGAAAACCTGCCCCATCTACACTTGCTTAAGTTGCATCTACACTTGCTTAAGTTGACTTAATTTACCTCACGTCTACACTACAGTTTCCTTAAGTCAACTTAAGCAGCTGCTTAAGTTGACTTAAGGAAATTCAAAGTTGACTTTATAACACCTGGTATAAAGTCGACTTTGAGGCTTAAGTCGACTAATTAAGTTGACTTAAGCCAGTGTAGACGTGGGGAAACCCTTAGTCGACTTAGGGCATGGGTCCGTTCTCGCCAGGACCACTCAGGTCCTGGCAAGAAGAGACTGTGGGCTCGCTTCCTCCTCCCCAGGACCCGCACTCCAGCTGCTCAGCAACTGGAGCGTGGACCCTGGGGAGAAGGAAGCCCCATGCTCCCCACGCTCCCTCCTAGCTGGGACCCTGCAGTCCCGACGAGGAGGGAGAGCTGGAGACCCGCGCTATCAGCTGCCATGTACTCATGTGGGTAGGCCTCTTAATTGCTTGCAAGGTGGTGTTTCTCTGGGCAAAAACCAGCCGCTTCTCCCTTGTTCAAAGTGTCTGTCTCTGTTTTCAGTCTTTTCTCAGCTCCTGCCTCTCTGTGCTGCTGTGTGATTTCCTTTCTCCCACCTGAGCTAGGCCATTGAATTTGCATAGCCTTTGTGATGCACCTCTCCAACCTCGATGCTGCTGGAAGAGAGAGTTGTCTGGCCTCCTCCCCCCC
>ML686217.1:1060126-1094369 GCA_007922175.1 Pelusios castaneus
GGGAGCCCTGGGCTCCCTCCTAGACAGACCGAGCAGTCGCGGCAGGAGGGAGCGCGGGTCTCCCGCACTCCATCCTGGTCGGGACCGCAGGGTCCCGGCTAGGAGGGAGCGTTGAGCTCCCTTCTCCCCGAGACCCGCACTCCAGCTGCCGAGCAGCTGGAGCGCGGGTCCCGGGGAGAAGGAAGCACGGGGCTTCCATATTGCCGGGCCCACTCAGGTCCCGGCGAGAAGGGCCCACGCGGTCCTGGCAAGAAGGGAGCCCGTGGGCTCTTCTTGCCGGGATCCCCGCTCCAGCAGCGGGCAGCTGGAGCACGGGTCTCCGGCTCTTCCTCCTGGCCCAGACCACTCAGGTCCTAGGGAAGTTCTCCCCGGGACCTGAGTGGTCCAGGCTAGGAGGGTTCCCTTCTGCCCGGGACCTGAGAAGTCCAAGCAGAAGGGAGCCGAGTGGTCCGGGGCAGAAGGGAGATCCTCGCTCCCTTCTCCCCCGGACCGCTCAGGGGCTTGCTGCCGCAGGGAGAGCCAGCACCGTGGAGGGCTGGCTCTCCCTGGACCGAACAAGTCGACTTAGAGAGTCCAGTGTAGACTCTCTAAGTCGACTTAGTAAGGGCCCCTTTAAGTCGACTTATTAAAGTCAATTTTTTTAAGTCGACCTTAATTCCCCAGTCTAGACATAGCCCATGAGTGGAGACTCAAGAAGCATGGCTTGTTTAGTCTAACCAAAAGAAGGTTGAGGGGGGATATGATTGCTCTCTTTAAATACATCAGAGGGATTAATATCAGGGAGGGAGAGGAATTATTTTAGTACAGCACCAATGTGGACACCGGAACAAATGGTTATAAACTGTCCATCAAGAAATTTAGGCTTGAAATTAGATGCAGGTTTCTAACCATTAGAGGAATAAAGTTCTGGAATAGCCTTCCAAGGGGAGTTGTGGGGGCAAAAACCATAACTGCTTTCAAAACTGAGCTTGATAAATTTATGGAGGGGATGGTATGATTAACCTATTTCAGAAATTGACTGAGTGTGTTGAACATACAAGTGGCCTGAGAGGGGAGAGTACATGGGGTGGGTTCTGAGTTATTACAGAGAATTGTTTCTTGGGTAGCTGGCTGTTGAGACTTGCCCACGTGCTCAGGGTTTAACTGATCGCCATATTTGTGATCGGGAAGGAATTTTCCCCCAGGGCTGACTGGCCTGGGCTCTGGGGGTTTTTCACCTTCCTCTGTAGCACAGGGCATGGCTCACCTACTGGTGAATTCTCTGTATCTTAAAGTCCTTAAATCATGATTTAAGGAGGTAAATAACTCAGTCATAGGTTGGTGGCCTATTGCTGGAGTGGGTGGGTGAGGTCTTGAGGCCTGCATTTTGCAGGAGGTCAGACTAGATGATCGTACTGGTCCCTTCTGACCTTAAAGTCTATGGCTATGTCTACACTTGCTAAAATTAGTTCAAATTAGTTAGTTCGAACTAACGAATTCAAACTAATTTTAGTTAGTTCGAATTAGCTTAATTCGAACTAGGAAAACTTAGTTCTAAGTAAGCAAGTGCCATTCATAGCACTTGCTTAGTTCGAATTAGCGATCCCCATTCATTTCAATGGCCGGTTAGTTCAAACTAAGAAATTAGTTCGAATTAACATGGCCACATTGGTTAATTCGAACTAGTTAGTTCGAATTAACCCTTTAGTTCGAATACCCTATTCGAACTTATTAGTTCGAATTAAGGAAGCCCTTAATTCGAACTAACTAAAGCCTAGTGTAGCCATGGCTTTAGTTAGTTCGAATTAAGCCTCCTTAATTCGAACTAACTTGCCAGTGTAGACATAGCCTATGAGTCTATGAACTCTTCCTCCACCCCACCCCTGGCCCCATCCTGGCTCTCCACTGCCACCACCAGACCCCCGCTGAATATTATTGCCCACCACTGAGCTATATTCACCTCTTGGACCAGATCCTGTGCTCCATTTAGGATTAAATCAAGAATTGTGTCTCCATTTGTGGATTCCATGACTTACTGCTCCAAGAAACAGTCACTTATGGTGTCTATGAGTTTTATCTCTTCATCGCACCCTGATATGGGGATACTGCCCAGTCAGTATAAAGGTAGTTGAAACCTCCCTTTATTAAAGCACTTTCTGCCTTTGTAGCCACTCTGACTTGGGTGAGATGGCCCCTCCGGGCTGTGCAGGATTGGTTCCCCCTCAGTTGGGTTTGGATGCCCCCTGGGGCTCCTCTGTCCTTTGGGGAGTTTTGAGAGTAGTGAAATAGTTAAGGAGTAACACAACTCAAGAACCTGATGGTAGAACATATCACCCCCTTGAGAAGGCTGGGGCAGCTCTCCCTCTTGGAGCCGTTACCTCACGCTCTCTGCAAGCTCAGGGAGCCATGATGTTGCTCACCCCGGGGATATGTTTTCCAAGACACAGCCTCAAAAAAGTGCCAGGTCACTGCATGGTGCAACCCAGCCGAATGGAGATGTCAGGCATTGGCTCACAACAGTCCTATTTTGTTCTGTTTCAATGACTTGCTTAAATTTTTGCCTTGCAAATGTGGTAGGCGCTTGCAAATGAGGTGGGCCTGCCAGGCATGGAGTGGGGGTGGGGAATAGACAGAAATAGAGAGGGGAGGCTTCAGCAACTCCAGGAGGAGAAGATCACCCAACATCCTGGCAGCACTCGATGGGGTGGGGGAGGAAGGCCCTGTCCCCTGCCTACCTTCCTGTGGCTGGCGAGGATCTGCTGGAAGGACATTCTCTTTTCCTCCACCCCCAGCTTCCTCCTGATGTGGTGGAGGGAGGGACTACCCATCTCCCCCATTTCCAGCTGCTTGTCTCTTCTTCTCTACCCCTCTGCAGCCTCCATGTTTCAGGGCTCTTTCCCCAGGAGTAACCACCAGCATATGGGTACGTGTAACCTTTGGGTGGGCTAAAATTCATTTAATTGCCCTTCTCCAGTGCCTAATGGAAATAAACCCCAACTCCTATAGAGAAGCAGCTGCAGACCCAGGATTCAGTCTTTAATAGGACTCACAGCAAAGGTTGTTCTGAGTTACCCTCCCACATTAAAATACTACTAAGAACAAACATAACAATGCACTTTATTAACTACTAACTTAATAAATCTTATCCTAAGAAAATAAAATGAATTTAAACAGAACAGTCCCCAGAGAAACACAGTGAGAAAGGTACCCAAGAGTCCCAAAGTCCAGGTGGAGTTCACCCAAATCTTAGTTACAGTCTCTGTTCAAGTCCAAAGGCTTGAGAGGAAAAAGCTGCTCCTTCTTCTTCCTTGGTTGCAGAAATCTTTAGCAGAAACACATGTAGGCTTTTCTTTCTCTTGTGGAACCAGCTCCATCCAGTCAGCTTACTCGTTAACCACAGTCACATATAAATGTGCACAAACTCTGCTGCAAAAGACTCTGGAGTGGGAAGAAAACATCTTGCTGTCCACTCCTGGCTCAGCTTTTCCCAGTCATAAACTGAGCACATGGGCTCTTTTCATTGCAACTCTAGTCTTGTGTCTGCTGCTTTCACCATGGCATCTGACCCACACCAACAGCAGAAAACTTTGTGGAACATGCTCACCACAGCTACCACCACACCCAATTTCAAGAAATTTCTGTCTCTGGGCAGCTAAATCTGCCCAGTAAAAGTAACTCAGCTCCCCATCCGTGGCCACACAAAGTCATGGAACCTCCTCGCCAACCTCCTCCTGGCCCTCACCAAGGCCACCATCCACAAAACTAGAGAGAAGAGTGGCTGAAGGAGGTCTCCGCGACTGTGGGGCCTATTTCCGGTCCCTTGTCCGATCACGTCTCTGGGCAGAGTTCCTCTGGACAACGTTCGCTGGCTCCCTCGACACCTTCTGGGAGCAGTGGGCGCTGTCCGGAGTTCTCTGCTTGGTGTCCCCTTCCAAGTCCCTCATTCTGAACCTGTGACCCGCACAGCTATCCCTGTTTTTTCATTAGTTGTCCCCCGTAATCAGTTCAATCTGGGCCCAGTGCTTCCTCACCTTAGGCTGGGGGAGGGGTTTTAGCAGTGGACAGGCTTGCGCCCACCCACTACCCGTGACTTCAAATAGGAATAGTAACTCAGCCCCAAGAGATCCCTTAAAAAGAGAGAGTTCCTTTAGGCATAGGGGTTACATACGTAGCATGTGCCACCTTTCAAAGCAAGGCTCTTTGGCTGTGACACTGGCATGGCACAACCCCTGCTTACAGAGCATGAGCAAAGGTCTCTGGGAAATGGACTGTGGGCAGGTGCTGCAGGGAGTGATGCCAGGACACTGCTGGGTATGTATGCATCAGGTGAGGTACTTCCAGCAGGGAGTGATGCCTAGGTCCCTGAGGACTTACTTGTCCGGGGTCTCTCCCACACAGTCCCTGGGATACAGGCACTTTGGGGACACAGACTGCTCCACTTTGGTCAGACCAGAGCTGTTCACCAGCTGGAGTAAGCTCTGTGGCTCCTGCCTGCCTTCCTTCGCTGGCTCCTTGGGGGGAGAGCATGGTGTTTCCTCCAGAGCCCATCCTTCCTGAAGGCAAATATAGCTCACTGGCAGCCTGTAAAGTGCGGGAGGGGGTTGAGGCACACACAGGGTTAATTAATTTTAAAATATTGGAAAAAATTCCCACTCTGGCACAGCTCGTACCTCGGGGGAGGTAATGGGGGGTCAAGCCCAGCCGGTACTTTAGTGGGAGGTGAGATGTGAGTCAAGCCCAGCTGGTGCTCTGGGGACGGGGATGACATGGAGGTCCAGCTCATCTGGTACCCCTGGGGGAGGTGACATGTGGGTGAAGCCCAGCCAGTACCTCAGGGGGAGGTGATGGTAGTCGAGCCCAGCCGGCACCTCAGGGGCGGTGATGCTGAGTCCATGTGTGATTCTTCCAGGGAGGGGGCCCATGAAGGTGCAGTGAGTTTCTTGCAGTGTCCTTAGTGAGTGGGACAAGTTATGACTAGTTTCTGTTGCTGCCTGGTCACTGGCTGTGCCGCAGAGATCCTAGCCGTGCTGTCAGTGGCTCTGTCTGCCCAAACCAGACTCTACCAGGCTGGCTGGAGCCTTCTGCTGCCTCTTGACTGTTCCCCTCCCACTGCCCCAGAGCCGAGTGCTGAGCTGGGTAGGGGTTTCTTTGGCCTACTGCTTTCGAGTGATGGCAAGTTAGAGCAAATGGCTGCAAAGCTGTGTGTGGGAGTCATGTCCCCAGGCCTGGAGCAGCTGTGCGGCTTCCCATTGGCAGGATAGTGCAGGGTGTGGCCTTGGGTGCAGAGCCAATGGCACAAACGCTGCTGGACTCTGGTTCGATGTGGCTTCATGGCTGCTCCTGGGCTCCATCCATGGAAGGAGCCTGTGTCTCGGAGGGGGGAAGGGAAGTGTGTGCATGGGACCCATGCAGTGTGCCAAGCTTTCAACGGCCCCTGTGCTGCACCAGGCACTGCATCCGGCCGCACCTGCTCTGCCCAGCTGTCCCTCATGCTCCGTGCGGGGGAGAGCCTCTGTCCTGTACCCCTGGCAATGTCGCCAGGGGCTCTGGCTGCAGGCCCTATCCAGTTGCTGTGCCCCCTGTAGCACTGAGCCCGTGCATGGCAGGCCAGGCAGCTGCATGGAGATTTTGTTAACTATCCAAGCCCTGGCTGTGCACGGCTGGTGATCCCAGGGTCTCTGATTGATATTCCCAGCATTGCCTCTCTCCTGCTCGCTGCCCCACTGCAGTGCTGCTCCTTGGCATTCACCTGTCATTCTGGAGCATGGCCAGAGCTGAGCCTGGCTAATCATTCACTCACTTACTGGAGCAGAGCTGGATTCAGCTGCTCTCTAGTCAGGCTCCTGTGGCAGTGTGGTGTTAGTGCCCCAGATGCTATGGGGCAGGTGGGAGTGAAGGTTGGGTGCTGTGGGGCAATCAGGGATGGAGGGCAGGGTTCTGTGGGACAGGTGGTGATGAAGGGTGTGGTGTTGTGGGGCAGGTGGGGGTATCATTGCCAAAGGCACCATGGAGCAGGCAGGGGTGTCAGTGCCCAAGGTGCTATGGGGCAGGTGGGAGTGGAGGGTGGGGTGCACTGGGGAAAGCAGGCGTGTCAGTGTCCAAGGCACTCTGGAGCAGGTGGGGGTTGAGGGTGAGAGGCTATGGGACAGGTGGAGCACCGTGGGGTGCTATGCAGGGAGGGGCGCATGGGGTGTGGGGGGCCCGGGACGTGTGTCAGCTGGGTTGTGTGAAAGCAGAGCAAGCTGCCTGGCTGGTACTAACAGGTAAGTGCCTGGGTTCTCGCTGGGGCAGGAGACAGGATATACCATGAGGCATGTGCTGGTCTCCAGCTAGTTATAGCTGGGGTTGGCATCTGGCAGCATGGGTCTGTGGCCTACTTGTTCCTGTCGTGTGGGGCTGCAGTGTGACCCCTGAGCACTGTGGGGAAGGTGCTAGGGCTCCCTGGGTGGCGGGAGTGTGTAGACATGTTGCGGGGTAATACTCTGGATGTTTGCGTGCTGGGAGCCTGTCTGTATCCTGCTGGATGGGGCTACCAGAGAGCCACGGATGGGTGTGTTTTTGTGCAGCTCCCACTCATGGCGAGTGTGCTGTCCTTGTGTACTACACTGGGATCCCTTGAGGTTCAATACCTGTTGGGCTGTGAATTGGCCCTGCATGTCCTTGAGCCCCCACCCCCACTTGGAGGCACACAGGGCAGAGCAGTCCTGTTTGCCTGTGATAGGGAGCTGTCTTTCCCACTCTCTGTAACACCTTTCAAGTCAGCTAGTGTGTATTTGTTTGTCGAGGGTGGCTGAATAGCACATTCCTGCCCTGTTAGCATCACCATTGATTGTTTTCTTTCTTTAAAAATCTCCCTAACTATACTCAGTGCTGAAGCACCTTCCTGTCCAATCATCTATCCTAACCATCCATGTTCATCATGTGTTAGCTGCATCCTGTCAGCCAATAGACATGGACAATGCCCCTTCTCTTTGGGTGAAAGCCACATTCCAGATTGGTGCTTTGACCAGACTGGTTGCTGCTCCAGACAGATCCAGCTGAAGCTGTGCATGCTGGAGTGATTCCTGAGAGGAACGTCAGACTGAGGTGATGTTCCTCCGACACCAAAAAAGTACTTTTCTCCCAGAGATCCTGCTCCTTCAGGGCCTCTCTAAGCAGGGATGCTTCCGATGCATGTTCCAAGAAAAGGCCTGCATCCCCATCAGAAGTCATCCTGTTCTTCCAGCTGAATTCTGTACTGGCTGGGAGTTTGGTGCCAAAGTGCTATGTCACCTCCCCCAGGTCAGTACAGGGCAGATCTGAGCACTGCCCAAGGGATGATTCATGGCACTGATTCTCTTCCCCTGAAGGGAGATCTAAGAAACCAACTCTTCTAAACCACAAGCTTTGAGCCAGGATCCCCCATGTCATGCCGGTGGGGTTCACTTTTGGTCACACACATTGGTTTTGATAGGCCTTTTGGAGTCCCAAAGGGGTTCCTTGATACACCTGAGATTCCTGACATCCCTTAGCAGATGTCTTCTTGGGCATCTGCATCTTCCTAGCCATGTCCCTTTAGCGTCCCATCTTGGCCTTATTGGCAGTCAAGACCTCTAGTCTAGACCCTCCAGGAGCTGCTGTTCCTCTCACATTACCCACAAATTACCCTATTCCCTTCACCAGGTAGGTGCTGACTAGCCTATTAGAATGGGAGAGAGAACAATATTAAGAGGCAGATGCTCAAAGAGGAAGAATGATAAAAGAATGGTTATCTCCTACAGATCTGTCTTCCCCCTTGCAGGATGAGGTGGTGATGCACACTCCAGCACCACTTCTCTATAGCTTCCATCCTTTCAGGAGTTACTGGGTAGGACACAGATACTTATCAAGCTCAGTTTTAATACAAGTTAGTTCCCTCCTTCCCCTCCCAACTGCTCCCCATAGACAGCTGTTCCAGAACTTCACTCTCTTTGATGGTTAAAAAACATTCATTTAATTTCAAACCTAAACTTGTTGGAGACCAGTGTATATCCATTTGTTCTTGTGTTTACATTGGCCCTTAACTAACTCCCCTCTCACCCTGATGTTTATCTATTTGATGTATTTATAGAGAGCAATCATCTCTCCACTCAGGCTTCATTTAGTTAGGCTAAACAAGCCAAGCTCCTTAAGTCTCCTCTTGCAAATTCCTCTGATCATCCTAATAACTACTCAGTATTCCAGATGAGGTCTCATCAGTGCCTTGTATAATGGCACTAACATTTTCCTATTTCTGTTGGAAATACCTCACCTGATGCATTTTAGAATTGCATTAGCCTTTTTCATTGCACATCAAAAATGGTGGCTCCTATGACCAATACACCCATCTGCCATTTTCCACTTATACATCCTCAGTTTATAGCAAAAAATCTTGGTTTTAGTCCCTAAGTGTATGACTTTGTACTTTGTGCTATTAAATCCCATTTCTTTTATTATAGTTTTTTAAGGTGAACCAAGTCTTTTTATAGGATATTCTGGTCCACCTCCATACTGGCAATACCTCCAATTTTGTGTCATCCACAAATTTTATTAGCACACTCCCACCTTTTGTTTCAAGGTGATTAATAAAAATGCTAAACAAGATTGGTCCCAAGACTGATCCCTGAGGAACTCCACTCCAGCCTGATTCCTCAGGAACTCCCTCAGCCTGACAGATCACCTTTTAGCATGACCCATTGGAGTCTCCCCTTTAACCATTTTTTTTACCCATCTTTCAATTCTTGTATTAATCTCCACCTTCCCTAATTTCACTAATAACTTCCCATGTAGAACTCTATCAACTGTCTTACTGAAATCCAGATAGATTAGATGTACTGCATTTTCTTTGTCTAGAAAATAGGTTATCTTCTAAAGCAAAACATTCTTCTTTGAATGATTGCTCCTGTCCATTCCATTGTACGTGTGCGTGCACTGCATACATGTTTACTGGAAAAATTTCCCCTTCGCAGACTCTGTTGGACTGGTTTCAGCGCCCCCCCCCCCCGACAGTCCTGTCCACATGCTGAGGTATATGTGGAATCGCCAGCACTACGCCCTTTCAGTTCTTTCTTTCTGCCAGAGCAGACAATTGTTGGATTTGCGCGCTTCACAAATCGAGCCCCGTAGCAAAAAAAAAAAAAAAAATTCTTAAAATGAATACTAAGTTTAGTTCCAAGTCTCATTTAGTTAGTGTTTAGATAGTTATAGTACTTAGCTAGTCCCATTAGTCAGTCAGTTAGTGTCCCATTGGGGACTTACTTCAGACCTGGGATAAGCCCCGCTCTCTGGGTTTCAAACCTTGCAAATCCTGTAGCAAGGCTTTCCCTGTAGCAATCCCTGTGAAAGCTGCCAAGTGCCTCAGGGAATCGCATAGGAAAGACAAATTCTGCATTTATATGGCGTTCCGTCCAAGAACACAAATGATAGAGATATCCACCTGAGTGCCTTATTAATGGAAGTGGCACTGAATCCATCCTCGGAGATGTCTCACCCTGCTGCTGCATCAAGCACCATGTCGGCATGGAGCGCCTGTTGGCACCAGATTCCTCCCAGCACCAGGACTCAGCTCTGCCGCTGAAGAAAAAACAAAAGAAGCAGCGAGTGGATGGCGATTGTTTCCCTGCAGGGAGGGTATTGTGAGGCTGAGTGTGGGGGCTCTGCAGAGCCAAGGTGCCATGCATCAGCTTCAAGACTCTCCTGCAGTGGAGACCAGCAATCCAATTACGGATCACACCCTGTCACTGGAGGGTGAAAGGGGCACCTTGCAAGTCATGAGGTCATCGATGCCAGAGGCCTTCCAGGCAGCAACTGACCTGATATCCTTACCAGTGCCGAGCATGGTGCTCCACACAAAGACAATCTGGACCCCAGTGTCAAAGGTAAAACCTCGTTGGAGTCCCCAAGTTGGCTCCAGGACTTCCCTGAGTTGAGGCATCCTTCCCTGTTAGAAACCCACTTCCACTGAGGCACCATTCCCCGGTACTAAGGGAAACGTGGCGCATGTGGTCACCTTTCAAGGTCTCCAGACTGGAGATTGTCAGGACAAAAATGTCAGCCCCACTCCACGTCAAGGGGACAGTCGGTGTCAAGGGCCCGATACTGCACAGAGTCATGAGTACGGAGGAACCTGCCAACACGAGAAGGACTCAGGCCAGGTCTCTTTCTCCCTCCATTCAGTGGAAAACCAGTTGGTAGCCCCAAGACTGTAGACAGAAGCTGAGCTGTTGGACCTAGATGAGGACTGAGACCTCAAGGAGAGGACATCCTTGGTGGCATCCCTGACCAATGGAAAAAACTCTTCCTTCCAAATCATTGTGTCCTCCTTTGTCTTCCTCGTCTGACGAGGCAATGAAGATGGGACTCTTGCCACCCCCGCAGATGACTTTCAAGCTCATCAGGACCTCCTATAACGACTAGCTACCAATTTGAACCTGGACATGGAGGAGACCCAAGAGCAGGTGGATGATCTGTTAAATGTTGGTACGGTGTGAGCACCATCGTGGATTGCCCTGCTTGTCCACATTGGAGAGCTGAAAATAGCCAAAGGCCTTTGGCAAACCTCCTTCTCCATCACTCCCACTTTGAAGAGAGCAGAGAAAAAGCACAATGCTCTGGGCAAGGGCTTTGAGTACTACTTATCGCACCCACCTCCCTGGTGGTCAATACAGCTAATGAAAAGGATAGACAGGGCCAACCTGGTCCCAAAAACAAAGACTGCAAGAGACTAGACTTGTTTGGGAGGAAAGTTTATTCTACTGCCAGTCTATAACTCGAAGTGGCCAATCACCAACTGCTATTGGGACGGGACAATTACAACTTGTGGGAGTCCCTCAAGCGCTTCAGGGAGATACTCCCATCGGCCAACTGCTCAGATCTCACCACAATCCTGGAGGAGGGCAGAGTGGTCACGGGGGCCATACTCCAAGTGGCATTTGATGTGGCTGACTTGGCTGCAAGGGCCATGGCCACAGGGATTGTCATGAGATGCTGTTCCTGGTTGCAAACCTTGGACCTCTCCCAAATCCTTCATTCCCTTTATTTTTGAACTGGCTTGCTCCTTTCCTTCTTGCCTGGGCCAACATTACCTCGGATCATTGGATCCGGAGCATGGCGGAAGATGACTACATCTTACAATTCTCTTCTCCCCCACCTCACCATTACTCGTCCCTGACCCTCTTCAGGGACCCCTCTTATGAGCAACTCCTCATGCAAGAGGTTTGCAAGCTCTGAACACTGGAAGCAATAGAAGAGGTCCCAACAGATATGAAGTGGGGAGGATTTTATTCCCGTTATTTCCTTATCCCCAAGGCAAACGGAGATCTCAGGCCCATATTAGACCTTCAAGGCCTAAACAAATTAATCAAAATTCTGCATGGTCTCTCCAGCTTCAATCATTGTCCCTGAATTTAGGAGATTGGTTTGCTACCCTCAACCTACAAAGATGCCTTTTTCCACATTTCAATCTTTCTGCGACACAAGAGATTTCTCTGTTTTGAGGTAGGGGCACTTTAAATTTCTGGTGCTCCCATTTGGCCTCTCCTCTGCCCTGTGGATATTTACCAAGTGCCTGGTGGCAGTGTCAGCTTATCTCCGATGTTGAGAGGTTAAAATATACCCATATTTCGATGACTGGCTCATTCAGGGCAGATCTCAGGCTCGGGAGGCGGCCAGTCTGGAGATCATAAAGGACACTTGCCACTGCTTGGGGTTGCTGGTGAATGACCAAAAATCGGTGCTAACACCAGTACAAAAGATACAATTTATAGGGACAGTTCTGGATTCCAGACGGGACAGAGTGATACTGACACCCCCTAGATTTGAAACCAAGTCAGAGCTTTACGAGACCTTCAGTCCTCACTGCTAATCATGGCCCAAACTTTCCTGCATCTCCTGGGCCACATGGCAGCTTGCACACACATCATCAGGCATGCTCGCCTACACATGCAACCCTTTGAACTATGGCTGGCCACAATATACGCCCTGAGCCGGCATAGAGTGGACAGAGTCATAACGATTCCTGGTCACATCCTAACCTCCCTCAATTGGTAGTTGAATGTTCAAAAGGTTTTGAAAGGAATTCCCTTCATGGACTGCTTCCCCTGTATATCCCTCCTCTCAGATGCATTGGATCTGGGATGGGGCATCCATGTCAGTATGGGTCACAGCACCCAGGTGACCTGGTTGGCCCAAGAGAGAGAGTGCATATTTCATATTGATGTGAGGGAACTCAGGGTGATCAGATTAGCCTGTGTGGCATTCCTTCCACTCCTGCAAGGGAAAACCATATGGATCCTCACAGACAACGCAACAGCTATGTATTATGTCAACTGACAGGGTGGGGTTCATTTCCCAGCCCTCTGTCAGGAGGTGATGTCCCTGTGGGCATTGACCATAAAACACAAAATCCATCTGATGGCTTCTCACCTGCCAGGAATCAAGAACACTGAGACAGATTACCTGAGCAATTTGGATGAGCCCACGAGTGATCTCTCCACCCTAAGGTGGTGGACATGATCTTCCAAAGGTGGGGATATTCCCAGCTGGACCTGTTCGCTTCCAGGGTCAACAGGAAATGCAAACGATTCTGCTCCTTACTGGGCAGGGAGACGAGAGTGCTAGGGGACACCTTGGTTGGACTGTCTTCTATATACTTTTCCACCCATACCACTGATTCACAGAGTACTCCTAAAGATAAAAAGAGACAGGGCAAGAATCATCCTGATAGCTTCCACATGGCCCAAACAGCACTAGTTCTCAATGTTCCTGTAACTGACTATGGCCCTGCCCATAGAGCTGCCATCATGGCACAACTTGTTCTCACAGGCTCAAGGGAAGTTGCTGCAGCCCAATCTGACATCTCTAAGAACATAAGAACATAAGAAAGGCCGTACTGGGTCAGACCAGAGGTCCATCTAGCCCAGTATCTGTCTACCGACAGTGGCCAGTGCCCAGGTGCCCCAGAGGGAGTGAACCTAACAGGCAATGATCAAGTGATCACTCTCCTGCCATCCGTCTCCATCCTCTGATAAACAGAGGCTAGGGACACCATTCTTAACCCCTTTCTGGCTAATAGCCATTTATGGACTTAGCCACCATGAACTTATCCAGTTCCCTTTTAAATATTGTTATAGTCCCAGCCTGCACAACCTCCTCAGGTAAGGAGTTCCACAAGTTGACTGTGCGTTGTGTGAAGAAGAACTTCCTTTTATTTGTTTTGAACCTGCTACCTATCAGTTTCATTTGGTGACCCCTGGTTCTTGTATTATGGGAGTATTTAAACAACTTTTCCTTGTCCACTTTTTCCACATCAGTCATAATTTTATATACTTCTATCATGTCCCCCCTCAGTCTCCTCTTTTCCAAGCTGAAGAGGCCCAGCCTTTTCAATCGTTCCTCATACGAGGCACTCTCCAAACCCCTAATCATTTTAGTTGCCCTTTTCTGAACCTTTTCTAGTGCTAGAATATCTTTTTTGAGATGAGGAGACCACATCTGTACACAGTATTCGAGATGTGGGCGTACCATGGATTTATATAAGGGCAATAATACATTTGCAGTCTTATTTTCTATCCCCTTTTTAATGATCCCTAACATCCTGTTTGCTTTTTTGACCGCCTCCGCACACTGTACGGACATCTTCAGAGAACTATCCACAATGACTCCAAGATCTTTTTCTTGACTCGTTGTAGCCAAATTAGCCCCCGTCATATTATAGGTATAGTTGGGGTTATTTTTTCCAATGTGCATTACTTTACACTTAGCCACATTAAATTTCATTTGCCATTTGGATGCCCACCTGATGACCTGGTGTCTCAATGGCTAATGGCCGAGGAAGAAGCCTGCTTGCCACAGGTGCAGTTGGTACTGATGGGCAGTGGGAAGCTGTCTACCAAATGATCATACACGGCAAAGTGGAGGAGGTTTACGAGCTGAGCTGGGGCCAAAGGGATTATGCCCACTGTGGCTTCAGTCCCTCTAAACCTAGATTACATATTGCACCTCAAGGACCAGGGCTTAGCCACCTCCTCACTGAAGGTGTATCTGACTGCTATATCGGCATTCCACCCTATGAACCAGGGGAGTTGATTTTTTTCTCATATCAAGGTGACAAGATTCCTTCATATCTCTGACAAAATGGGATTTTCTCCCACAAAAGCTCATGCGATAAATAAATTTGTTAGTCTCTCTGACCTTGCCCAGCCTTTCTGCCAAAGGTGGTCTCAACTTTTCACACACATTAGGACAGCTGTTCGTGGTGGTTACAGAAAGGATGAGAGGCCTACTGGTGTCTTCACAATGCATCTCTTCCTGGATAACAGCCTGCATCCACTTCTACCAGAAAGCAAAGTGGCAACCCTCAACCAAAGCACACTCAACCAAAGCCCAGGTGGCAGCGGCCTTTTTGGCTAAGGTACCTGTACATGACATTTGCAGAGTGGCAACATGGTCGGCAGTTCATAACTCACTGACACTACGTGCTCGTACAGCAAGCCAGGGAAGATGCTGGCTTCGGCAGAGCAGTCCTGCAGTCTGCAAATCTGCAGACTACAAACCCACCTGCAAGGTACTGCTGGTAAGTCACCTACAATGGAGTTGACACGAGCAATCACTTGAAGAAGAAAAGATGGTTGCTTACCTGTAACTGTTGTTCTTCGAGAGTTGTTGCTTGTGTCCATTCTATGACCCACACTCCATCCTCGCTGTTGGAGTAGCTGGCAAGAAGGAACTGAGAGGGCATAGGGGTGGTGGCACTACATGTACTGTAGCATGTGGGTGGGACTGTAGGGGGCACCGAGAGCAGCACTACAGAGTCTGCTAAAGCAAAATGTTTTCTGTTAACTGCACGCAGCACACACACACCTAGAATGGAATGCACATAAGCAACACATCTCGAAGAACAACAGTTACAGATAAGAAGCTGTCTTATTCCCCTGGGATGGAGGCTCCAGATGGCTAATCCCGTTCATTTGTTTAAGTTTGTTCTTTTGATATCAAGGATTCTAGTTGCAGATCTATTTTGTTTATTTAGTTTAAAGTGAATTAGCTCATGATCATTCAAACCAAGGTTGTCCTCCTCAACCCAGTTCTTGATGAGGTCCTCTTGTTATCTGTTCTTACTTACTGTCTTCTGAGACCCATCCTAACCTGCTGGGCCTCTGAGCTCTGTCTATTTCATAGACTTTCCCTCTTCTTGTACGCCTAGCTGCTCTTCTCTTCCACCTTTTGTTACTGTCTGTTGTGCTCCTTCATTTTCCAGGTAAGCAAACCTGTTATTCAGCTCTATTTCTCCTTCACTATTTGGTCTTTTCCTCCACTTTACTCTCGTAGTCACATGCTTCAGCTGGCCATTTTCCTCGGACAGCAGTCTACCATGGCAGTTCTCCCATCCAGCTTGCATCTGCAAGTCTTAAGTTTTCCAGGCAGCCTCCTCTCACCTTCCCTCCATCATCTGTTCTAATCCCCTTCGAAACTCAGTCCTATTTTCTACCTGCATCTCCAAATCTCTGCTCTTCTGTTCCATCAGCTCTACCAGGCAGCATTTCGTACAAATGAACCACCTTTCAGGTACCTGTTCCAGGATAATTTACATCCTGCAAAGCCACATTGAAGACTTGCAACCAGTGACCCTTGGGGATGTGGATTTCTCCTCCTCAGCTGAGCACAAGCCTCAGTTCAGGAACAAAGGATAGGAAGGGGGAGGAGAGGGATAAGAGCTGGTTGTAGGAAGCAGTCGGGGCTGTCACCTGGGAACTGACCAAGGAGATCAGATCATAGAATCATAGAATAATAGGATTGGAAGGGACCTCACGAGGTCATCTAGTCCAACCCCCTGCTAAAAAGCAGGACCTCTCCCCCTAAATCACCCCAGCCAGGGTTTTGTCTAACCGAGCCTTAAAAATCTCCAAAGATAGAGATACTACCACCTCCCTAGATAGCCCATTCCAATGCTTCACCACCCTCCTAGTGAGAAAGTTTTTCCTAATATCCAACCTTGACCTCCCCAGCTGTAATTTGAAACCATTGCTCCTTGTTCTGTCCTCTGTTACCCTCAAGAACAGCCTAGCTCCCTCCTCTTTGGAGCAACCCTTCAAGTAGTTGAAGGTTGCTATCAAATCTCCCCTCAGTCTTCTCTTCTGTAGACTAAATAAGCCTAGTTCCTTCAGTCTTTCCTCATAAGTCAGTCTTTCCTCATAAGTCAAGTCTTTCCTCATAAGTCAGATGGAGAGAGACAGAGTTTGAACAATGGGGTTCACCATAGATTGACTGGACTCTTGGCTGACTTGAACTGTACTTTAACTTTACTTCCTCTGTGCTAACCTAAGGAATTCCTGTGCAGTGTCCAGCTCATATAATCATAGACGATGAAGGATGGAAGGGACCTCAGGAGATCATCTAGTCCAGCGGTTCTCAACCACTCTGTTGGGGCAAAAGGTGTGTCGCAAAGAGCCAGGAGGTGTGTTACAGAAAATTGGCACCTCAGCTTGGAGCCAGCTTGGGGCTCCTGCTGCTCTCTGCTGCCCTCAACAGCCTGCTCCTGCTACACAACACAGGGCCAGATGAATAAAGGGACTTATGGGCTTCAACCCAAAGATCCTGGGCTGGGAGATGGGGCACCACCTGCCCCACAAAAATAAACCTGGCCCCATTGGGGCAGACTGCCAGGGCACCAGCTGACTCTGCCCCCACCCAGGTCCCAGAGTACTGCATCCTCCAGCGCACCACATCCTCCCAAGTGCTCCCAGTCCAAGCGCCACTGCCATGCAGATTGTAGTGTGTCACTCAGGGGAACATCATCTGTCAGGTGTGTCACAATGGAAAAAAGGTTGAGAACCCTCATTTAGTCCAACCCCCACCTCCCCTACTCAGAGCAGGACCAACCCTGATTAAATCATCCCAGCCAGGGCTTTGTCAATCAGAGCCTTAAAAATCTCTAGTGATAGAGCTTCCCTCACCTTTCTAAGTAATCCATTCCAGTGCTTCACCACCCTCCTAGAGAAAAAGTGGACCCATCTCATGAGAAACAACTGACTGAGGAAGCTGGATACACTTTAGGAGTTTAGAGGGATGGTTTCCTCTTCTGCTTACAGTACAGTGCCTGTCCTGAATCTCAGACAGCTAAATACATTCACACACCAGTCCAAATCAGATTGGTGACACTAGCCTCCATCCTCCCTGCCACAGAAATATAGGATTGGTTTTCAGCTCTTAATACTTAGTCCTGGAGACTTCGTTTCATGTAGTGAGTTTTATGATACACTGAGAATATCTCTGATTCTCAGTAGAACTTGGCCATGGCCAATATACCCCATGAGTGTTCACAAAATGCTTTCCAGTAGTGGTGGCCCATCTGAGATGGCAAGGAATATACATTGACCACTAGACATGAACAACTGGCTTCTGAGAGGGAGAAGCCCCTCAAAAATTATCCAGCACCCTCAACCTGTTCCACTCCTTTTCTATCCCATACTCTCAATCATCCACAACATTTATAGAAGCTCTTCTAGGTTCCCACTCGGCAGAGCTGTACCTCCTCCTGACAGGTTTCAGATCATCACATGCATGGCTTCCACTAGACCAAGCGCCTGTCTCTTAAAATGATATGGCCATATGACACTATGCTTGAGTGACATCTCCTGCTGTACTCCACCTCACCTCTTCCAAGCTAGGCTGAGCTCTGTTTACTAACCCACCAAATAACTTACGGACTCTCGCTTCAAAGTCCTGACTCCTCCTTGGACTGGTGCACACTTGTTCCCCATTCTGTACCCCTCCTCCATGACAGGTTGGAGGAACCCATCTAAACCACCTACAGATTCAAGGGATGTTGTCCTGGAAACTGTCCTCACTCCATGTCAGTGTGCTGGAACTCCCAGTGATTCAACCAGCCAGCAAAGCCTTTCTGTTGCTTCTGCAGGGACCACCGTATAGATTCTTACAGACCACACCTACACAAGGTTATATGTCAACAGATGGGGGGAGGGTGTACTCATCCCCTTGTGGCAGGAAACCATGGAAATAATGCCATTCTCATGGATAACTGCCCTCTAGCCCTTCTACCATTGGTAACAAACAGCGACCTGTCAGGTCACCTCAGCACACAGATTTTAGTCAAATACAAGTGATTGCTGAAGGATTTGGTTCCTGAGCCTGTATGTTGCAGATGGGACTCCCTTGCCAGAGACTTGTTTGTGAGGAACAGAACTAACAACTGCCTTGCCCCAGGGAAGATACCACCTCACTCTGCCTCCAGGATTCTTTCTTCCCTCATCCATGAGGGAGGGAAGGTGTGAAGATCTCCTTAATATAATGGTTCCCAACCTTTCTGGCTCAAGGGTCACAAATATCATTTTCACAACTCTAAAGGGCCACCAGTCTCTGCCAGCAAGCTCTCCCACTGCAGCAGGATGGAAGGAGCTCAGGAGGGAGGCTGCCTCCTCACTGATCTCCTATTTCCTTGGCTGCAACAGGGAAATGACACATGTCCTGTAGCCCTGTGTGCTCTGACTGGGTCCCTAGGCAGTGGCTCCCTCTTGCAGCCAGGGCGATAGATCAGTGTTTCCCTCTCTCTGGCTCCAGCAGGGACCCCAGTGTTGTAGGGACCCAGGTGGAACACTTTGCCATGCTCCCCACTCCAGTCAGGGGGAAGGGAGCACTGATATCCCATCCCCTTGGCTGTGGAAAGAAGCCTGCATGGCGCCCTATAAGAAGTAGAGTAGGAGTACATGGAGCCCTACAAGGAAATGTATTCCACCTGGGTCCTTAGGCAGTGGCTCAGTTCTGCAGTCAGCTGGAGGGGATCCGGGGGCCAGTATGAAAGTGCCACCTCCCACCACAGGTTGGGAATCACTGCCTTAATGTCTTCCCTCACACCCCTTTGAGTCTCATGGACTAGGAAGATCATGCAGAATGCAGCCATGGGAGCACTTGTAGGCCAATGCCAGCCCAGCCTGTGACCCACAGACCTGCCGCATCTGTCCACACAGCCGCTGAGGTCAAGGACTCATTCTCTGCTCAGACCGCACATCTCCACACCTGACCCTTTGAATGTTGACTGGCTAACCTAACAGACAGGGATTGTTTCAGAGAGATCCCAGAGATCCTTATGAAGAGCCAGGAAGCCTTTCTCCCCTCTACATAATCAGTCTGTAGATCCACATGGAAGAGATTTTCCATCTGGCCTTCACCCAACAAAGTCTTGACCCAATGCGAGGTCCTGTTCCCCAGATTCTATATTACACCCTCCAGCCCAGGCCGTAGGACCTCAGCGCTATCAGGTATAGGTACAGTTACTGCTGTACTGCTACAGTTGCAGTATGTCACGTGCCTGTTTGGACCTGTACTTGTGTTCTCTCACCCACATGTCAGAATTTCTAAAAGGAGGCCAGTCCTGAGGCCGGAGACTCCCCTGGCCTGGTACCTTAATGTTCTTACGGGCCTTGTGTAACATCCTTTTCTCTATGCTCTCCACCCCACCTCTCAGTCATGCTGCCTTCTCATGTTGGTCACCTCAGCCAGCAGAGTTAGTGAGATTTAGGCACCAGTGGCAGACCTCCACCCTATACTGGCTTACACAGGGAGGAGACAGTACTGAGATCTCCACCCTAAACCCATTACTAGTGGGGCGTCCGATTGTTCATTGAAACCAAATCATTAATTGTCCCATTTGCTCCTTCAAACCCCACTCAAGTCCCAGAGGAACCAAGCTCCACACTGTAGTGGTCTCTAGAGCTGTCCTTTATTATTCAGACAGGGCAGGCTCCCCACATCAGAGGAGTACAAGTGGGCGGGTGAAGATAGACTTCCTTCTGAAGGCAGTGTGAGGTGCAGTGTCTGTGGTCAGACAAAAAGCTCCTGGTTAGAGCCTACCCTTGTACCTCCCATGACTACCCCATGAGCTCAAACACCCACCCTCTGTGACCCACCCTGCCACAAATGCTTTCCAATGCCCTGAACCCTCCCTCCTGTGGACCGTTGCCTGCTGATCACCCAGAACAAAGCAGCAGCAGTTTCTTCTTCAGCGGACTCATCAAGCTGTTTGTGAACCAGCCCTCCCCACCGGGTCCATGCCTTGCCCTCTGCCCCATCCTTCCCCAGCAGTTCATCCCCTGTTCTCTGATTTGACCGTCCCCAATGCTTCATCTCCTGCTCCATGCCACCTCAACGGATCCGACCCATGCCCCATCCTTCCCCCAAAGATCGTCCTCTGACCTGACCCTCCCCACCATGTCCTCATCTCATTCCAATGGTTCATCCCTTGATCCATACTTCCCCCATGGATCCATCCCCTGCCCCTGCTTCATCCGTCCCCCACAGTTCATCCCCTGCCATATGACCTGATCCTCCCCACGTCCATCCCTTGCCCCATCCTTCCCCAACAGTTCACTCCCTGCCCCATCTTTTCCCCAGGGGTCCATCCCCTCCCCTGCCCAGCAGCTTTCTCACGGTGGCCATACAGATTTCAAGAATAAGGTACTCTTCTTACTCTTTGGACCAAACAGCTGTGTCGTGGCTGGAATAGCCATGATGAGACAGACACTCATCTCGCAGACTGACTGGGGTGTTAAACTTTGGCCAAGTCCAGTGTTATCCTCAGGCCACTGGGAATGATTGTCAGTGGGAATGCCAGGGATGCCTCAGTGAGCAACCATTTCAAGAAATATCTGGGGAAGTCATAATTAAACTCAGGCCATGGAAAACAAGGGGCGGAGGAAAAATCTGGGGAGGCATTGTCATACATGGGCTTTAGAAAACTGGATTTGGGGAATGGAGGGGAAGCCATGATTACAGCAAGGTGCCAGTAATGGGGAGGTGCATCACAGTTACGTAGAGGGCACAGAGGATGTGAGGTTCAGTAGATGGCAGGAAGGCACAATGGCGGGATGGGCCCGAGGAATGGTGTGGGAGGCTTCCATTCTTCTAGGTCAATTGTGTATTCCTGCTTGTGGAGTTTGGCTGCTCTGGCCATGAGCTGTGGAATTGCCTTCCAAATCCTATTTGGGTGCATAAGCTTGCTCATGGTTTTGCCCTCAGGAAACCCTGCTCTATACATGGGTACATGGGAGCCCTCGTTCCTACCCTCTGCCACAGAGAGTGACTGATACTCAGCACCTTTGTCTCGCTTGACCTGCATCGAGTTTATTTGTAAATGTAGTGCTTCGGTAGTAATATGTGCAGACGGGATCATTCCGACCACAGTTTGTTCCCTTCCATTGATTCCACGTCATCAATTGGTCCTCTGTTTGGCCTTGAGCTCAGTAAGAGCTTCAAGAAGCGTATACCTTTTTCTTCAGTTGCCCTAGAGAGTGATGCTCATCCCCAGCAACTCCTGTGCCTGGATGGATCTCACTCACTACCAGGCCTTTAGAGTCCAGACAAAACAGCAGAAATACTTCAGATTCTTGGCCCATCTGTCCTCTTGGTTCCTACATCCCTCACCATGAGCAGCATCAATGCCAAGGTCCTGTTTGGCTGTACTGTCAAACTCACATACTGGGTATGGCCACTCACCTTGGTGTTTTGGCTATAAAAGAGAAACAGTTGTTGTACAAAGGTCACTCAAATCTCTAGAATGTGCACAAGGAACGTGAGTGGCTGCAAGAAGCCACTGAGCGTTAGAGGCCTGTGGTGCTCTACAGTGCAGATTTCATTGCTAGATAAATTAACCTAGCTCAAGGGGTCTCAAACTTTTTTTTACTGGGCCCTCTTTGAAAATATTTCAAATATTTCAGGCTGTGATGATCCCCATGTCAGGCTATCTAGACTTCTGTTCTCCTGCTCGGGGGAGGGAGGCACTGCCATCAGAACACCTGCCAGCAGCTGCTATTCTCTGGCCACCCAGTTCTGAAGGGCTCTGGCTGTTAGCCAGGGGCAGGGCTAACCACTTGCTATCCTTTATAATAATCTGGTGACCCCTAGAGGGTGCCGACCCCCAGTTTAAGAACCCCTGACCTAGCTGCTGCACTGGTAGTGTAGATGATATGGAAGGGGCAGTGTAGACTTTGCCTCTGCCCTTCCTGTAACTAACACTCTATTCCAAGAACTCCCATCATGCACTCTGCTGCTTCAGTAGGGATCCACATTTAGGGTGTTGCATGGCTTTTGGGAAAATGAAGACTGGGGCTGGACCTCTAGTCTGGTAGTCAGGTTTTACAAGTAGCATTCTATTGACAGATTTTAAAGGGCAGTGCATTCTTTGTTTCAGTTGTCTCTGCAAAAGTCTTTGTCCGGACATGTTATGCGACTGCTGCTATATGCTTACTGCATAATTGGTATAGTAAAGGAAGTTTCCCAAGTAGTGACTCTGGAAAAGATTTGAAGGTCATAACAGATAACCAGTGGAACAGGAGCTCGCAGTGTGGCATTGTGGCCAACAGAGCTAATGCAATATTTAGACACAACAACAGCAGACTCTTGAGTGGAAGTTGAGAGGTTTTTCATCTCTATATTTGGTACTGGCACTGTATTTGGCGCTGCTGGAATTGTGAATCCACCTGTGGTACCCTCTAGTCAAGAAGGGTGCGTCTATACTAGTAAATTAAGTCGACTTCAGCAGGGGGTCCCGGGCAGAGGGGAGCCACCAGCTTCCTTCTGGCTGGGACCCGTGGGGGTCCCGTCAAGAAGGAAGCTGCGGCTCTCTTTTTGCCGGGACCAAAAGGACTCCCGCGCTCCCTTCTGGCCAGGACCGCGCGGACCGCTCGGTCCTGGCGAGAATGGTCAGAGGGCTTTCAGGCCAGAGGAGCTCACTCTCACCACATGTTCCTGCATATTACTTGGGGGGGAGGAGGGGCACATTTCTCCCCTCCTCCCCCTGTGCATGTCATTGCTCTGTCACATCTAGACTCCTGACAGGGACATTTGTCTTTCTCCCTTCTCACCATCCCCTTGTCTCCTAATGTGCAAACAGTACCATCAGAGGGTTACCAGTTTTTAACACAACACCAGCTAACTCTATATTGGTGTCTGCTGCAAAGGAAGATAGGGGGAACTAGAATCCCCCATATGGATCACATAACCCATCCTCCTGCCCCACTACCACAGCCATCTGCCCTAGATGGAGTCTTTAGTGTTGGGCCCATTCTACCCTTTGGAGCAGATATGGGAGCACGTAGAGCACAAACACTGGTGGCCAGGAATTCTGATCTGGTGACATACGACTGAGGAGCACCAGAAGTGTAGTCAAAGAGTGAATGATAAATATATCTTGCAGTTGCACAGTTACTGTAATGGGGGACGATGCAGGAATCACTGGGAGAGGTTCTGTGGCCTATGATATGCAAGAGGTCAGATTAAATTATTATAAATAGTGCCTTCCAGTTTTAAAATCTGTGAACCTTTCCTAGAGTTCTCACAATTAGTCCAGTTACATAATGAAGGGTACACACATCGTGGAAGAGATAGTACGGGCTTCTGGGTTTAAGCCAGTCTCTAACTACAGTGCTAGAGATCAGGGTGAGACCTAATGGAGGCCCAGGTTACTGCACATCTGCTGAGGCTTTGAAGTAGTTGCTGCTGCCCACTGTTGGGTGGGGTGGACAGGAGCTTGGTCTGGTAGTTCTTGTGTTCCTACGAATCACTGGACTTCCTGGGCTATTTCCGGCTTTCCTTGTGTGTTAGCGTAGTTGGAGCCCTGTGGATCCAGACCCTGCAGCATCTTGTTCTGCCCCAGCTCATTTTTGTTAGACAGTATTGAATAGTATCAGGGCAGCTAAATGAGAACCTGCAGCTCTGGGTTGCTTTTGGATTCACACTGGCCTGTAGCAGTAGCCTTGTATCTCTGAAGATCTTAGCCCTGGAGGTGTGTGGGTGTTGTGGGGGGAGGCCAGATCTCTAGGTCACAATCAAGGAAGCAGGCACACAAAAATCTTTGGGGAGAATTAGGTCACTGGAGGTGTCCAAAGTCACTGTGGATTCATATCCCCATTGTCCTTCAATTGCAAACACACCCTCCCATGCGGGTGCTTCTTACCGATAGCACATTGTGCTGTGAACTGTCTACATCTCACGGGAAGGTCCCAATGTGCCAGCAGGGTGCTAGGAACATTGTGCTGCAGGGAGTGATACGAGTGATTCAAGAGGGAGTGCTTTCCCCTCTGACTCAGTGCTGACTGATGTCCTGGTATTGTGCTAGTGGTGAGTGGTGTGGATGATTTAATAGGGGAGTTCTGTCTGCGGTGAGTCAATGCTAACACCAAAGTACTAAGAGATTCTGCACTGCAGGAAATACTGGCATTTGATAACATGTGAAACCAAAGGTCTGATCACTTATAGCCATTAATGAGAGCAGGTTTGGCTTCCTAAGAGTGGGAACATAGGTTCTTTGCCCTAAGCAATTCTAAACTAAGTAATTCAAAGTCAAATTCTGCTTCTATAAATTCCCGCAAGTGGTTTTCATCAGATAGGAGATTTCCCTTCCCTTCTAGTCCTTAGATCCTGTGTTGTGTTGCTGTGTGCCTGTGTTCTTACCCAGATGCAGCTGTTTTTCAGTGATAGGTGAAAAAATCTCCACATACAGTAAGGACTCTGTATAGTGGAGTCAGTTGGACCTGTAGTTCTGTGGCATGACCCCCTGATTGGTCCAGCACACTGGGAATCCTGCAGTAGCTTTCGGTCAATTTTAAAAGGATTTAATAAATTAATCTGAAATTGCCTATTTTACTCACTGCAAAGGCCCCCATATTGGCTATTTTGTGATACTCTGTGCATTTGGCTTGATGTTGTTTTTACAGTTTCAGTACCATTAGCTACTGCAGTGTAGAGGTTGGTGGGGAAGCTGGACATCTTGGCAACTGGCCAGGGCAGTGGGGGCTTGGAATCAGGGGAGAATCAGTTGGGGTTGTCAGACAATCATATTAGCTGATGTTTCTCCTATATTATTAGGCATTTGAATGATCATAATTAGGTTTCAGAGCTAATCTTTTTTTGAATTAATGGGTAGTTCACACTTACCTCAGCTGTTGTAGCAGGCTGCCTCTCTTCAACATTTGGGGAAGAGATGAGCCTGGGCCAGAGGCATCTAATCAGCAGATAGTATGCTCCATTCTTCTCTGCTTCTGAGAACCAAGGGGATCTACAGATCTCACCAGCAGGTCTGACAGTGTTAGGACCCCACCAACCCCTCCACAGCCACACACGTGGGCCAAGATGTGGTGTGGCAAACTCAGTCTTGGCACACAGCTCACTCTATGGGAGAGACAGCTACACAAACCAGGGCTTGGGGGACTTTGGGGAGAGAGTAGCTACCAATTAAAAGTTCTCTGAGGTGACAGATGGTGTCACTTTGGGGGTTGTGCTAATGTAAGAGTTGGTATGGATGGGGTATGGGGGTCACATGAGGTGAGTGTGGGTGTCAAGTAGGTGGCTCTGAAGTGAGTATTGGTAGCAATCGGGTTTGAAGTGAGGAGAGAGCTGGCGTCCACTATTGGGGGTTGCTCTAAGGGAAGAGAAGTTATCATGGGAGATGGGGGGAAGGAGGCCACGCTATACTGAGGTGACAATTGTAATCAATCTGGGGGGATGTTGCTCTGATGTGAGAATTTTTATAAATCGGTGGGGTGGGGGCTGAGGACGGGTTCTGAGGTGAGAGCTGAGATAAATTGGGGGGCGGGATCTGAGGTCAAAGGTAGCATAAATTGGAGGGTTGCAATGAGTTGAGGGCTCTTATCCGTTGATCGGTGGTTTGCCCTGAGGTGAGAATTGGTATCAATGGGCAGGAGTTGTTCTGTGGTGAGAACTGGTGGCAATCATATGGTTGCTCTGGAGTGAGATAGTTTATAAATGGGGGTGGAGGGTATGATCTGAGGTGAAAACTGATATTGATTGGAATGGGAGTTGTGCTGAGTTGAGTGGTACTATTTGGACCCGTCTCCTGGCCAATGCCAGATGCTTCGAAAGGAATGAGCTTCCTAGGGCAATTATGAAATGATCCATCCCATAATCTAGTCCCAGCATCTGGCAATTAGAGGCTTACAGACAAGGTGTGCACCCCAGACCATCTTGGCTATTAGCTATCAATGGATCCATCCTCCATGAATTTATCTCATTCTTTTTTTAACTCTGTTATAATTTTGGCCTTGTCAGCATCTCCCAGCAATGAGTTCCACAGGTTGACTGCATGTTTTGTGAAGAAATACTTTGTTTTGTTTGTTTTAAAGGGGTCAATAACACATCTCAGACTATGTACATACTATATGTCCCACAATAAAGTCCACACAGCTCTCCTTGTCACGAAAAGGAACATTCACAAGCTCCTTGGAATTTTCGTTGCAAGGAGCAGTGCATGGTGGGCACCTATCCCAGGGCTGTTGTAACGCAATAAGCAGCTTTCTAGTGTGTACGGTGGTGTTCTTATTGCACAATAAGATGACTTATTCCACAGTAAAACCCTAGTGTGCTCAAGACGGTATTCAATAACACATCTTATTCACTTTCTCTATACCATTCATGCTTTTCTAGACCTCTTATCATATCCCCCTTAATGGTCTCTTTTCCAAGATGGAAAATCCCATTTTTAAAAATCTCTCTTCATATGGAAGTTGTTTCATGTTCTTAATCATTTTTGTTGCCCTTCTCTGCACCTTTCAATTTCTAATATTTCTTTTTTGAGATGAGACAACCAGAACTGAATGCAGTATTAAAATTGTGGGCATACCATAAATTGCTATAGTGGTATTATTTTTATTGTTAGCCTTTTTTTGGGGGGGAGGCCACTGAACACCAAGTGAATCTTTTCAGAGAACTATCCACAGTGACTCCAAGATCTCTTTCTTGAGTGGTAACAGATAGTTTAGCCCCCATTAGTTTGTATGGCATTGTGTTTTCCATATGCATTACCTTGCATTTATCAACATTGAATTTCATTTCTCATTTTTTTTTGCCATATAGTCTTGTGAGATTCCCATTGTATTTATTTGCAGAGAGCTTTTGACTTAACTCTCTTGAATATTCTGTATCATTTACAAACTTTGCTACCTCACATTTTGCCACTTTTTCCAGATCACTTTTGAAGATGTTGAGCAGTACTGGTCCAATACAGATTCCTGGAGGCACCTCATTCCATTCTGAAAACTGTCCATTTATTGCCACTGTTTGTTTCCTGTCTTTTAGATTCATAAGAAGACCTTCTCTCTTATCTCATGGCCCCTTACTTTATCGAAGACCCTCAAAGGTTTTCTGAAAGTCCAAGTACACTATATCATTGTCCTCCTGTTTGTTGATCCCCTCCAAGAAGTTCTAATAGATAGTTGAGATACGATTTCTTTATAAAAGGTGTGTTGACTCTTCCCCAACAAATCATGTTCATCTAGGTGTCTGATAATGTTGTTCTTTACTATAGTTTCAACCAGGTTGCTGTCCTGAAGTTAGATTTACGAGCCTCTAAATGCCAGGATCGCTTCTGGAGCCTTTGGAAAAAAATGGTGCCACATTAGCTATCCTTTGGTCACCTGGTACAGAAGCTGATTTAAGAGTAGTTTATGTACCATGGTTTACTAGTTCTGCAATGTCATATCCTTTAGAACTCTTCAGTGAATACTGTGTGGTCCTGATGAGAGCTCCTTGAGCACCTCGATCAGCCAGTGTTCCCACTGATGTTTTGGCAAGTTTCCAGCTCCTGGTGTCCTTAAAACGTTTTTTATCTTGTTAGTTTTTGAGTCTTTTGTTAGCTGCTTGTCAAATTCTTTTTTGGCTGGCCTAATAGTACATTTTACACTTGACTTACTAGCATTTATTCTATTTTCCTCAGTAGGATTTGACTTCTAAATTATAAAGGATGCCCTTTTGCCTCTAGTCGCCTCTTTTACTCTGTTGTTAAGCCATGGTCATGTATGTTGGTCCTCTTACTATGTTTTTTATTTGGGATATACATTAAATATGATGGCTATTATGTTGTTTTTAAAAAGTTTCCATGCAGCTTGCAGGCATTTCGTTGATGTGCTTGTTCCTTTTAATTTGTGTTTAATCTGGGGAAGAAACACTGATGCGAGAGCTGCTATTGATGAGAATGGGGGTTGCACAGGGGTGAAGGTTGGTATAAAACAAGGGAGCTGAACTGAAGTGCAGTGGTGTAGCAAGGGAGAGGACAGTGGTGGGCCAGGCTCCCTGGTGCTGGGCTGCAGGGGGGCACTGGGCCGGCCCTGCACCAGGGCTGGATTAGAGAGTCCCCAGCCCAAGCTGCCCAGTTCAGGTTGCTACTCGGTGGCCCTGCTCTCCCAGCATGCAGGCCAGACTGGCAGTGTGCATGCGGAGCCCCCAGCACTGGAGGGGTGCCCTGTTCAGTGCTGGTGGGGCGTGGAGGGCCTGAGGCCACCCTCCCTCCACTGAGAAGCATTTTCTGGATCCCACCCTGCCTCTGGCTGGCTGCTGGACTGCCCAGGTAGGTGGGGTGGGCTGGTGTGTGGCTACTGCTCAGCAGGCCTTGGGGGCGAAGCAGCCTCAGGCGCCCCTCATACTCACCAGCTCTGTCCCTTGGGGAGCAGCGGCCACATCCCAGCCTGCCCCACCCCCTCAGCAGCCAGCCAGGGGTGGGGGCTGGAAAACGCTGCTTCTGAGTGAAGGGAGGGTGGTCTTTGGCCCCAGCCCTCCCCAACACTGAATGGGCCCCCCTCTCCAGCACTGGGGGCCGAGGGCGCCAGGCAGTGCCCTGAAACTGGACAGGTCAGGCCGGGACCCCTCTAATCCGGCCCTGGTGCAGGGTCAACTTAGTGCCGCCCTGTGGCCCCGCAGTGGAGTCTGGGGTGCTGGCTGCTAGAGATCCCTCTCCCTGGAGGAGCTGGGGGGGGGGAGGTTGGGGCTGGGACCCCTCCTTCCCTGTGCAGGGGGCTGCACAAGGCTGGGGGGAAGGGGGTATGAGGCATGGGGGAAGGGGAAACAAATTTGATTTGGCCCCCGGGCGCCAGAGAGCCTGGCTACACCACTGCTGAAGTGAGAGGTGGTATCAATTGGGGGACACTCTGATGTGAGATTTTGTATCAGTGAGGGGTAGTGCTGAGGTGAGAGTTTTAATGATCAGGGATTTGCAGCAAGCTGAGAGCTGGTGTCAGTTGGGGCAGGTGCTCTGAGGTGATAAATGGTATAATTGCGGGGATTGCTCTGAGGCCCAAGTTCCTGTCAGTTGCAGGTCTCTGATGTGAGAGCTACTAATGGTCAGGGGGTTGTTCTGAGGTGAGCGTTGGTAGTGACCAGAGAGTGCTGCACTGAGGAGAGAGCTGGTATCAGTTGGGAATACTCTGAGGTGATAGTTGGTACCAAGTGGGGAGGGGTGTTACTGAGAGGTTGGAGTTGGTGTAATTTGGGGGATTGCAATGAGCTGAGAGTTGGTGTAGAATGGGGCTGGCTCTGAGGTGAGACTTGATATCAGTTGTAGGGGTTGCACTGCGGGGGGTATTGGTGTTAATTGGATGGGGTTCTGAGGGGAGAGTTGGTGGCATCAGTCAGGGTGGGGTTCTCAGGTGGGAGTTAGCATCAATCAAAAGCTTGCTCTGAGGTGACAGTTGGTGTCCGTTGGGGGTTGCTGTGAGGTGACAGTTGGTGTCCGTTGGGAGTTGCTCTGAGGTGACAGTTGATGTCCGTTGGGGGTTGCTCTGAGGTGACAGTTGGTGTCCGTTGGGGAATTGCTCTGAGGTGACAGTTGGTGTCCGTTGGGGGTTGCTCTGAGGTGACAGTTGGTGTCCGTTGGGGAGTTGCTCTGAGGTGATAGTTGGTGTCCGTTGGGGGTTGCTCCGAAGAGATGGTTGGCATCAACCAGGGGGTTTCTCTTAGGGTGACGGTGTCAGTTGGGAGTTGCTCTGAGGTAACAGTTGGTGTTAGTTGGGGGTTGATCTGAGGTGATGGTGTCAGTTGGGGGGTTTCTCCGAAGAGATGGTTGGCATCAATCAGGGGGTTTCTCTTAGGGTAATGGTGTCAGTTCATCTAGTATCATCTCTTGTCTCTTTTCTTTTTTTTTCTTTTTTTTTTTTTTATAGTTACCTCATCGCCGAGTGACATTCTCTGCTGCTAATCAGGCACAGGACTTGCAGGACCCTTCACAACATAGTTACTATGACAGCGGGCTAGAAGAGTCCGAGACACCCAGCAGCAAGTCATCATCAGGGCCCCGGATTGGGCCATTAGCTCTGCCTGAGGATCACTATGAGCGCACCACACCTGACGGTAGTATTGGGGAGATGGAGCACCCTGAGAACGGTAAGAAAGTCTGTTCCATATATATTAGTCTCTTCCCAGGAAATCCTTGTGATGCAGGCACTTCAAATACTGACAGATCTGCATCCCAGGAAGGAAGGATAGATGGAGAGTGAGATTAGTAGCGATGTTGGGACAGACTTGGACAGGGTAAAGTAGGGAGACCAGAAAAAGTCACAGTGTTGAATGTGAAAGACCACCAAGCATGAGAAGGGGCTCAGCAGAAGGGTCGCTAGAGAGGAAGAGAGGAGAAAACATGACATGGGACATAGGAGTAGAGGAGTCAAGGAGTGCCTGGTGCTGACATGACACAGGAAGGAGGAGAGCCAGAAGGCTCTTACTTGAGTTGTCAGAAGAACATCATGGAGGAGAATTGGAAGGGAGATCTGAACTAGAGTTTGCACCTGAATCCTGGAGTAAATCACAACTCTTTGTCTCTTGGAAGAAAGGCCAGAGAAGTATCTAGACTAGCATGCAAAATGATGTTATGTGTTCAAACTGGATTCCAAACTCCAAACCAAGGGGATTACATGGTATTGAAGTGGATATTGAAGCCATGGGAGACAGCATAGTGGCAGAGAGGGAGAATATAAAAGGCCAACCTTGGGATAACAGAAGACATAGGAAGAAGAGGGGACATGCTACAGCATGACTATGGTAAACCCAAAGTCATCAAGGCCTTCCACTGATTTAATTACCATTGCAGCCTAACTATTTATGGTATCATCAAAGATGTCTCTTTATTCACACCACAGATCATCTGCCTCTTCCCCACCTCACCCATGACTCTGACTCTGATTTTGTTCCTCCCAGTGCTAGGAGTCTGTCTGTCTCCCCCTCAACTAGCCACTTCCCAAGGTTATCTTCTCTCAGGCTAAGTTGTCTCCTCTTGACGATGCTCTCTGGCCATATGCCAATACCTCTCCTTCTCTGTCTGCTGCCTTTTGCACTCTGGAAGTGAGGAGTTTTCTTCTAAAATGAGGCCTCTCATCAAATGGGCTCCAGAGAAACCTTTGGGGGAGAGTGGGGCAGCAAATTTTTTGCCATTAATTTTTCTTCCTGGTGTTGAGAGAGATGGAAATGAGCAGGAATTCCCTCACTTGGGACAGGATAAAGGACAGATGGGTGGGCACTTGCCTGTGGCCTGAGGCTGTAGGTGAGCTCAGGCAGCCTAAGGGGTTGGGAAGCCGCTGGATCTCTCCGATGGAAATACTCTTGATGCTATTTAGATTGCATGGTGGAACAAGCCTCCTGTCCTGCCTTGTCAGCTAGTGAGACTGAGGGCTGGAATACACTCTGCTCCTCCAATTCTGGCCTGCTCAATGGCCCCAGGAGAGTAGCCAGATCGAGTTAAAGGAATCTTTAGGCTTGAAATGGCCTCTGAATCCAGGATGTGCTAAAATGGCATAACGGTCCTCCTTGGGCTGTCTGGGAATATGATGCAGACCACTTCCTCTGACAGAGGAACAAAAACTGAAAGTCTGGAAGGATTCCAAGAGAGTTGGGTGATGTGATTGCAGAGCCACTGAGCATTGCCTTTAAAAACTCATGGTGATTTGGGGAGGTCCCAGACAATTGGAACAAGACAAATCTAGAGCCCATCTTTAAAAAAGACAAAAAGGGGGATCTGGGGAACTACAGACCAGTCAGCGGAATCCATTTTGAAGCATTTGCAGGAGAGGAAGGTTATCAGGAATAAGCATCATGGATTCACCATGGGCAAGTCATGCCTGACCAACCTGATTGCTTTCTGTGATGAGATGACTGGCTCTGTGGATGTGGGGAAAGTGATGGATGTGATATACCTTGTGTTTGTAGTAAACCTTTTGATATGGTCTCCCGCAATATTCTTATCAGCAAGTTACAGAAATATGGGTTGGATGAATGGACTATAAGGTGGCTAGAAAGCTGGCTAGATCGTTGGACTCAATAGGTAGTGATCAATGGCTCAATGTCTAGTTGGCAGCTGACATCAAGCAGAGTATTCCAGGGGCTGATCCTGAGGCTGAATTTGTACAACATCTTCATTAATGATCTGGAGGATGGGGTGGATTGTATTTCACCCTCAGCAAGTCTGCAGTTGACACTGAGGTCGGGGGAATGGTAGGCACGCTGAAGGGTAGGGATAGGCTACAGTGTGACCAAGACAAATTGTAGGATTGGACCAAAAGAAATCTGCTGAGGTTCAACAAGGGCAAGAGCAAAGTCCTGCACTTAGGACAGAAAAATCCCATGCACTGCTACAGACTGGGGTTGAGTGACTAGGCAGCAGTTCTGCAGAAAAGGACCTGAAGGGTTAAAGTAGACAAGAACCTAGATAGGAGCCAACAGTGCAGCATATTGGGCTGCATTAGTAGGAGCATTGCCAACTGGTCAAGGGAAGTGATTTCCCCCCTCTATTTGGCACTGGTGAGGCTACATTTGGAGTATTGTATCCAGTTTTGGGGCACTACAGAAAGGATGTGAACAAACTGGAGAGAGTTCCGCAGACTGCAGTGAAGATATATAGGGGACTGGGGCACATGACTTATGAGGAGAGACTGAGGGAATTGGGCTCACTTAGTCTGAAGAAAAGAAGGAGCGAGGGTGCGGGAGTGGGTAGGGGATTAATAGCAGCTTTCAACTACCTGACGGGGGTTCCAGGAAGGATGGAGTTAGCTGTTCTCAGTGGTAGCAGATGACAGATCAAGGAGCAGTGACCTCGAGTTGCAGTGGAGGTGGTCTAAACTGTATATTAGGAAAATCTTTTTCCCTAGGAGGATGGTGAAGCACTGGAATGGGTTACCTAGGGAGGTGGTGGAATCTCCATCCTTAGAGATTTTTAAGGTACAGCTTGAGAAAGCCCTGGCTGGGATGGTTTAGTGGGGATTGATCCTGGTTTGAGCAGGGTATTGGACTAGATATCTACTGAGGTCCCTTCCAACCCTAATCTTCCATGATTCCCCGAAAGGTGGAAAAGGTGATGTCCAGGGCTGGTCTGATGGGATTCTTGGGGTCTCCCCCATGTGCTGTGTCATAGCCATCAGGTGAGAGCTGGGTGAGTGCAAAGGACTGCTGAGGGATCTGTGAGGAGGATTTTGTTATGCGACCATGTTAGCTGGGGGAGCAATGATTCAGTGTGTTCAGCAATGACAGTGGTTAGGAGAGGATGAAGGCTGTGTGTCTGTGAAACTGTCCTAGAGAAGAGGGGACAGGAAATGAGAGAATGGAGCAGAGTAGAGGAGAAGGTTAAGGAGGTAGAGACAGAACAAGAGACAGCAAGCAGCACAGCAGAGCCCCAGTGATAGCACCAGCCATGTGCTGGAAAAGATTTGGGGTGGGGAAACTGATGCTCAGAAAGAGGAGGTGACCTTCTGTGAGCTGCAGAGAAAGCAACAGGATGTTGGCTCTGTGTTTTAGTCACACTTGCCTCTTCCTGGGGCCGGCCCTAGACCAAATGGTACCCCTGGAGAGAATGATCTTTGGTGTCCCCCACTCCAATTCAGCACTTTGACAATCCCCACTCACACGCTTTCACAGTTACAGTGTAAGTCAGGGTTCACAATGTTGCAGCTAAGCTCTCCCTTCACTTCAGTTGGTTCTTATATCTCACTGACTGACCAGCGATACCACACCCCATATATACACACCAGGACCTGGCTGACAGCATGCTAGGAGGTTTGAGGAAAATGCCATTCTCAGAAAATCTAGAACAGTGGTGGGCAAACTTATTAGTCAACTGAGCCAAATATCAACAAAACAGCGATTGAAATTTCTTTTGAGTGCCACATTTTTTAAACTTAAAATATATAGGAAGGTACATTGTTATTAACTTAATAAGGATATTCCTAAGCATCCCAACAAACCTTTCTCAATTCTCGACACTACATCTTCTTTCACTCCACAACGTTTCGAAAGAAGGGACGAAAACGCTGGCTGGCTGGCTGGCTGGCTGGCTAAAGTCAAGGCCCCTGCCGGGTGAGGCGGTGGAGCACACAACATCCCAGCCCCGGACGCTGATCCTAGCCCCGTGCTCGGAGGCGGCCCCGGGAACAAGGCTCACGGCTGGCTGCAGCCACCCCCCTGCCCCCGGGAACAAGGCTCACGGCCGGCT
>ML686217.1:1109369-1129540 GCA_007922175.1 Pelusios castaneus
CGGTCCCCCAGCACCGGCCAGGGGTTCGGGTGGCGGCAGGAGCGGCCCGCCGCCACCCAATCCCCCGCTCTCAGCTGAAGCCTCCGCGCTTAAAGCACGGCGGCTACAGCTGAGAGCCGGAGCCCCGGGGGGCCAGCTCGAATCGGAGCCGGTCCCCCAGCACCGCTCCGGGACTCAGCTGCTGCCGCGGGGCTTTAAACCACAGCAGCAGCTGAGTCCCGGAACAGGGGAGCAGTGCTGGGTGACCGGCTCGGATTCGAGCCGGCCACCCAGGTCCGTTCCCGGGCTCAGGGAAAATGGAACGCTGGGATACGTGCCCAGAATGCAGTGCGCTAATGCGCATTCCAGAGAAAAATCCTGCTCCAGAACAAGGAGCGACGTGTGTACGCGGTCCAGCGCGATAAACATCACCTGCTTCTTAAAGCGCAGTTCAGAAGCTGCGCTATACTGTGATCGTGTAGACATAGCCTGAGGTAGTTAAGCATGTGCTGCCACCTTGCTTACGTTTGAATTAAATTAATACAGAGATTACACAAGGTCCCCTCAGGTACATTTAGGGACAGGTCTCAAATATGTCAGAACCAAATTTTAGCCATATTGCCTATCAGTGTGTGCTCACCCACCACAGCCTGATGGGAACACAGGTTGGTAGAGAGGGTCTTAAACATTTTTTGCTGGTACACCCTTTGAAAATATTTCAGGCTATGATGATCCTCCAACAAAAGTGATTACCCCCTTCCCTCCCAATGCCATGCCTTCCTTACTATCATGCACAGAGAATCATAGCTCACAACCCCCCGCAATAACCTTGCAGCCCCCTGAAGGTTCACAACCCCCAGTTTGAGAACCCCTGGCTTAGTGGGACACAACATCTTTGTCCTTCCTTGGCCCCTTCCTTGGGATTGGGAGGGTGATGCAGGTTCTGGAAACTCTACTCTTCAGCACCTCTTAGAGCAGGGGACAGCAACCTTTGATGACCGCCATGCCAGCCCCTCCTCCCCAACCTTCAGCTGGTGCTGGCAGCCAACCAAAAATTCGGCGGCAGCCACAGCTGGTGTTGGGGGGTGGACACCTCCTAGTCATTCCACTGAAAGGAGCCGCTTATGGAAAGAAGTCGCCCAGAGTGGCTCCTCTTGGTGGTATGCCTAGGAACAGGGGTCCCCAGGCAAGCCACAGAAAGAAGCTGCCTGGAGCAGTGCCTCTTGGGGGTCCCCAGGTATGCCACGGAAAGAAGCTGCCTGGAATGGCTCCTTTTGGTGGCAGCATACTGTAGAGAGAGCTACCATGGGCAGCTTCTTTATGTGGGATCCCCCATGCCCAGCGGCCCGCAAAAGAAGCTGCCCTGAGTGGCTTTTGATGGCAGAAGTGACAGTTTCTGTGGTGTCGCAGAGGGTGCTGCGTGCCACTCCAAATGGGCTCGAGTGCCTCTGTCGGCACACGTGCCGGGGGTTGCCTACCCCTGTCGTAGAGCATAGCAGCAGGACAAGATGCTGCCATCACTCTTGTTATGACTTTGAGCCTAGGGGTTAGGGCACTCCAATGATATGTGGCAGACCAATTACATCTTCTACCTGATGTGGAAAAAGGCATTTGAACATGAGTCTCCCACTTTATAAGAGCCTAACCTAGCTATAGGCCATCCTGTTCTGGGAATTTGTCAGTTTCCCCTGTTGAAACTTTTCCACTTTGTTTCAATAATCATTGGAAGAGAGACATGACCTTGAGGTGCTGACATGAGTGTCTTAAACCAGGGATAGTTAATAGGTGGACCGCAGGCCACATCTGGACTGCCACATGCTTTGAATAGACCCTGAAATGTGTTCATTTCTTCTTCTTCTTTTGTTTAATAATTGTTTTGTATGAGCTCTGGACCTTGACTGTACCTTGATCAAGAAATTTGGATTTTGACAAAAAATACTTGACTCCCCCCACCCTAACAACTAGGCCCGTACAATCAGTCACACAGCACAATGAATAGTATGATGCTCCCCAGGGGTACCCAGGGTTTTGAGATACCTCAACACTCAAACTGCCCTAAGTATGAAGCAAACTTAGCTGTGCCTGTTGTAATTCAGCTCCCTGAAACCACCAGCCTCTGGTGACACAAACACTGCCTTCCAAGGCTCCACAGATCTTGTTCTCTGTACAGGTTAGTGATAGGCACACACCAGCTCCAAGTCCTGAGAGTTTTCCTACAGTGTCCAGCCTTTAACCATTGGACTCTCATAGAAATTACCAGGTTTGCTGCCCTCAATCTGCTGTTTGCCCCCAAAATAAGGGTGACCATCTCTCCCCACAAGGCCTATTTCCTGGTGTGCTGACTTCATGTTACTTCACATCCCCAGGTGGACTTCACAGAGCTTCAATTGGATTAGCCCACAAATGCTTAATTTACATGTGAACCAAGGCAGATAGGCAAATCTGCATCCTTAGTCTGCAGTGGTTAAAGTATAATTTGACGGGCCCCGGAATCCTCCTAATCTCCGGGCCCCCTTCCTGTATTGTCTGGGCCCCCTTCATGCATGTGCGGGCCCCAGCCCAGGTAGGCATTTGCAACCACTTCTCAGTACCACATGCATTGGTTATCGCTCCATAAAATTATTTATAATTTTATATGGCATTTATGTCTATAGTAATTATTGTCACAAACTAGCAAACACTGCATAACACAATAAGTATTGTGATTAACAGTGGTGGGGCGTAGGACCTGCCAGCAGCCAGGGCAGGGCGGAACATGCGTTCCACTGGATTTTTCTATTTTTAGGGGCTCCGGAACTCTGGCGCCTCAAATTTGTGGGCCCCGGAACTGCGTTCCGGTGCATTCCCCCTTACTTTAACCCCTGTTAGTCTGGCAAAAATCTGTTTCTCAACCTGCTTTGATTCAGATTTTAAAACTTATTTTCCAATATATATACATAATTCCATACATAGTATCAATACACAGACATCACAGTGGTATTAATGAGCAGTGTGATCCTGGCTTTCATTTTAGATCTCAATAGGTGTCATGAGTTTCTCAGGCCCCACTAGAACCTTTTCCTGTTGGCACTGAGAGGTTCTTAAGAGTCACAAATACTCTGTGAACCAGAGCACCAGTATGAGACTGACTTGACAGCCTGGTGGTTAGGATATTCATGTGAGAGGCAGATGTAAAAACCTTCTTTGGCCTGTGACCATTTTGTTAATTTAGTCTTCCTTTGCTTTTGTTAAAATTCCCAAAATAGAAATGAAAAATTTTGAGCTTGTAGGGACCTTGTGTAGGTGAGAAAGTTGTATAGGTAAAAGACCTTTTATAGATGGTCTTGCCTAGCAGTCACAACTGGACTTTGGTCTACTCATCAGGTGCAGGATAGAGCTTTCAAGGCCAGAATTAGAAGAATTGCAAGGACAGGTTTCATAAACAGAGAGTCAGACTGGAGTTAGAGACTGGAGATCAGAGGTCATATCAGGTTATGATTGTGAGGTAGGAATCAGGGTTGAAGTCAGGCTGGAGTCAGAGACCAAAGATCAGGAGACAACACAAAATCCACCATTGTAGCATATCAAGGACTATGCAGCTGCCTAGACAACTTCCTGGGGCAATAGTTGGGGTTACGTAGGGGCACTTGACCAATCAGAGAGCCACAGAGTACTGTCACTTTGGGTCTCATGGGCGGTACTTCCTGCAATATCTGTTTTCCACAGTGTCCTCTGACTGTGCGTCTGCAGGACTTTCTGGTGGCACTGTGAGAATATCAGCCACCCCAGGCTTTGCAGAACTAGGGTTTAGTCTGTGTATCCTTACACAGCTGATGCATTTGAAAGGTTTAAATTCAACTTCACTGAAAATGTTTTTTGATTCACTGAAAAATTTGAATATTTTTGTTTTCAGTTTGACCTGAAGCAAAAAAAATAAAATAAACTAATTTTTTTTTTACAAGTAAATTGAAAAGTCCATTATTTTCCCAGCTCTATTTCTGGGGTTGGGGAAAGGATAGGCATACTCACACTGGCTGTGAGCCTCCAGGAGCACACCCTGCTGCAGTTGCCATACATCAATTGTCCAGGCACTGAAAATAGTGCTGGCTCTCACTGGACTCCTCAGGAGCTGGTGCATGGTCTCAGAGGTCTAATGAAGTGGTCAATCCTCTGGTTTACTGCTTCCCTACTTGGGGACTGCATGACAGAGTAAAGAAGGAACACAGAGACATTGCAAAGTAATTTCTAAATACATGCACACTTACCTCCTAAATAGCATAAGAGAGATACAGATACCCTATACCCAAATATCTTTCAGTTTCCTTACCACTCTATAAGGCTTTTGGGATTTGGTCTGTATCTTTGCAGGTGGTCCAGGATTCTTCCTCTTCTCTTTCTCCTCTTGGTCAGCCATGTCAGTTTCTGGTCCTGGTCATCTTCCTTTTCTTGCTGGATTGAGAGTTTTATTTATTTATTTATTTTTTAAGTAAAGCTCTATTCACTTTCACAGATGACCTCATGAATGACCATCAGGACAATCTGGTCATTCATCAGGTGATCTGGAGCATCGACCTCGGGCGTCGCATCAAAAGTTCTTTTTCGGACCCAATAGGCTGTGCATCTGGCCTCTGCCTGACCCGGATGACCTCCTACTTGACCTATGGCCATTGCAGTTCGAACGTCTAGGGGGATCAGCCCTCTGATGGAATGGCTGCGATGGGGGATGGGGTCTAAATGGGCGTCTCTGTCGTTCTGGTGTGTGTAGGCCTAGGGATCTTAACATTGCGCGAGAGTCCTTTAATGATTGTAATTTTGGCTATGTCTACACTTGGCCAAATAAGTCGTCTTAGCATGTCCACACTCAAAAATTGTCAACTTAAAGGGGATCTTGCCAAACGACTTAGAGCGTCCACACTAGACGCCTAAGTCAACTTCTAGGGGCTCTGTGGACCTGGGACTGGTCCACAATGGAAGGGGGGGCACCCCTGGCCAAGTGCCAGGGGGCTCAGCATTTTACCCATTGTACCTGGGTACAATGGTGGCTGAGCAGGACAGGGACACAGGCAGGGCATAGGAGCGGGGTGGGCAGGGTTGTGTCCTGCCCTGTGGGGGGGGGGGAGGGGCACGCCAGGCTCTGGCTGTGCCAGCCACCCTGGCAGGGAGGGCAGTGGGGGAGCCCTAAAAGCAGGACCATTCCCACTAAATCATCCCAGCCAGGGTTTTGTCTAACTGAATCTTAAATACCTCCAAAGACGGAGATTCCACTACATCCCTAGGTAACCCATTCCAATGCTTCACCGCCCTCCTAGTGAGAAAGCTTTTCCTAATATCCAACCTCGACCTCCCCAGCTGTAATTTGAAGCTATTGCTCCTTGTTCTGTCCTCTGTTACCACCAAGAACAGCCTAGCTCCTTCCTCTTTGGAGCACCCCTTCAAGTAGTTGAAGGTTGCTATCAAATCCCCCCTCAGTCTTCTTTTCTGCAGACTAAATAAGCCTACTTCCTTCAGTCTCTCCTCGTAAGTCATGTGCCCCAGCCCCCTAATTATTTTCGTTGCCCTCCGCTGGACTCTTTCTAATTTGTCCACATCCTTTCTGTAGTGGGGAGCCCAAAACTGGACACAGTATTCCAGATATGGCCTCACCAGTGCCGAATAGAGTGGAATTATCACATCCCTCAATCTGCTGGCAACACTCCTACTGATGCAGCCCAATATGCCATTGGCCTTTTTGGCAACAAGGGCACACTGTTGGCTCATATCCAGCTTCCCGTCCACCATAACCCCCAGGTCCTTTTCTACAGTGCTGCTACTTAGCCGATCGGTCCCCAGCCTGTAGCAGTGCATGGGATTTTTCCGTCCTAAGTGCAGGACTTTGCACTTGTCCTTGTTGAACCTCATGAGGTTTCTTTCGGCCCAGTTTTCCAATTTGTCTAAGTCTCCCTGGATCTCGTCCCTGCCCTCCAGAGTATCTATCTACCATTCCCCCCTCCACGAACTTACTAAGCATGCAATCTATCCCATCATCGAGATCATTATTGAAGATGTTGAACAGAACCGGTCCCAGGACTGACCCCTGGGGCACTCCACTTGTTACTGGTTGCCAACTAGACATCGAGCCATTGATTCCTACCCACTGAGCCTGGTGATCTAGCCAGTTTTCTACCCACCTTATGGTCCACTCATCCAACCCATACTGCCTTAACTTGCTGACGAGAATGCTGTGGGAAACGGTATCAAAAGCCTTGCTAAAGTCGAGGTATACCATGTCAACAGCTCTTCCAGCATCCACAAATCTAGTCATCTCATAGAAGGCAATCAGGTTGGTCAGGCACAATTTGCCCTTGGTGAATCCATGTTGACTGTTCCTGATCACTCTATTTTCCTCCAAGTGTTTCAGGATGGATTCTTTGAGGACCTGCGCCATGATTTTTCCAGGGATTGAGGTGAGGCTGACTGGTCTGTAGTTCCCTGGATCCTCCTTTTCCCCTTTCTTGAAGATAGGTACTATATTTCCCTTTTTCCAGTCCTCCGGGACCTCCCCCATTCGTCACGAGTTTTCAAAGATAATGGCCAGCAGCTCTGCAATCACTTTGGCCAACTTCCTCAGCACGCTCGGGTGCAGTTCATCCGGCCCCATAGACTTGTGCATATCCAATTTCTTTAAGTAGTCCCTAACCTGACCTTCCATCACTGAAGGTCACTCTTCTTTTCTCCATTCTGCGTTACCCAGTGTAGTAGCCTGGGAGCTGACCCTCCCTGTGAAGACTGAAGTAAAAAAAGCATTGAGTACTTCAGCCTTTTCTGCATCAACCACCATGAGGATACCTGCCTCATTCAGTAAGGGACCCACACCATCCCTGATCCTCTTCTTGTTACTGACATACTTTTAGAACCCCTTTCTGTTATCCTTCACATCCCTTGCTAGCTGCAACTCCAGTTGCCCTTTGGCCTTTCTGATTTTATCCCTGCAGTCCGTAGCAATATCTTTATATGCCTCCTTTGTCACCTGTCCAAGCTTCCACTTCTTGTAAGCTTCCCTTTTATGTTTCACCTCATCGCAGAGTTCTCTGCTAAGCCACGCTGGGCACCTTTCACATTTGCTGTTCTTTCTGTACATTGGAATGGTATCTTCCTGTGCCTTTAGCAGGTTTTCTTTAAAATACAGCCAGCTCTCCTGGATGCCTTTCCCCTTCAAATCAGCCTCCCAAGGGATCCTGCCCATCAGTTACCTAAGGAAGCCAAAATCTGCTTTTCTGACTCTAGGGTGTGTGTTCTGCTTCTTTCCTTCTTTCCATTGATCAGGATCCTGAACTCTACCATCTCATGGTCACTGCTGCCCAGGTTGCCATTCACTTCTACTTCCCTTATCATCCCATCACTGGATCCAGGGGACTGGTACGCCGCCCTCAACTTGAAAGACACGTACTTTCACATTGCAATCCTTCCCTGCCACTGGTGTTTCCTTCGTTCCATAGTGGGTCAGAACCACTACCAATTCACGGTCCTACCCTTTGGGCTAGCGGCAGCACCCAGAGTTTTCACAAAGTGCCTGACAGTGGTGGTGGCCTCCCTCAGATGGCAAAGGATCCAGATATTCCCATATCTGGATGATTGGCTTGTCAAAGGCCGCTCTCAGTAAGAGGTGCAAACTCACCTGCTGACTATGAGAACCACCTTTTCAAAGCTTGGCCTTCTGATAAATAAAGAGAAATCTACCCGACGCAGCGGATAGAATTCATAGGGGCTACTCTAGACTCGAGGGACGCTCGAGCCTTCCTCCCCCAGTCAAGGTTCCTGACCCTATCAGGAATCATCAGGTCAGTGGCGAATTACCCCCTGACCTCGGTCCACACGTGCCTCAGACTGTTAGGGCACATGGCCTCTTGCACTCAGGGAGTACAGTTCGCCCAACTGAGACTATGTCCCCTTCAAGGATGGCTGGCATCAGTCTACCGCCCGACCAGGAATCCATTGGACACGATAGTGTGTGTTCCTCAAAAGGTCCTGTATCCCCTGGAGTGATGGTGCCTCACCGAGAATGTATGCGGGGGCCTGCTATTCCAAGCCCCGCAACCTAGGATGCGCCTAGTCATGAATGCTTCGGACACGGAGTGGGGAGCGCACATAGATGACCTACAGACTCAAGGTCTATGGTCCAGGGAAGATATGCGCCTACACATAAATGTGAAAGAACTCAAAGCAGTTCGCCTAGCATGCAGAGTGTTCTAGGACAGATTGAAGGGAAACCCAGTGCTGGTTCAGACAGACAACACCGCGGCCATGCACTATATAAACAAAGAAGGTGGAGCCCGCTCCTCACCCCTCTGTCAGGAGGCCCGCGTGATATGGGAATTTTGCCTCCGCCATGCGATTCACTTAACAGCGGAATACTTTCCAGGTTCCCCGAATTCCCTGGCAGACAACCTCTGCAGGAAGTTCCTGACGCACGAGTGGTCCCTTCGGGTGGATGTGCTGGACACCATCTTCCATCAATGGGGAACTCCCCAGATAGGCCTGTTTGCCTCGAATATCAACAGGAAATGCAGAATGTTTTGCTTCTTCCAGAACCGCAGTCCAGGATTACTGTCGGATGCGTTCCTGATCCCCTGGTCGGGTTGCCAATGTTATACCTTCCCGCCTATGCCGCTGATACACAAAGTACTCCTGAAGGTGAAAAGGGACAAAGCGGAGGTCATTTTAGTTGCTCCCGAGTGGCCCTGCCAGCATTGGTTTCCGATGCTCCTGGATCTCTCGATCCAAGACCCAATCACCTTGCCCTGTTACCCAGACCTCCTCACGCAGGACCACAGAACCTTGAGAACCCCAATCTCAAATCACTGCATCTCAGGGCGTGGCTCCTACATGGTTGAACAATAAGGAACTGCAATTCTTGTCTCAAGTGCAGGAGATCCTCCTTAACAGCAGGAAACTGTTGACAAGGACTACGTACCAGGCCAAATGGAAAAGATTCTCCACGTGGGCGATGGAACGGGGACTTCACCCCTCATCAGCACCCATACCCAAGATGGGTATCTTGGACCTGAAACAACAAGTTCTCGCTAGTGCCTCTATTAAGGTGCACTTGGCGGCCATGCCTGCTTTTCATGAAGGAAGGGATCAGAATTTCCTATTTTCAGACCACATGGTAAAACATTTCCTAAAGGGCCTGTACAGACTGTTCTCTTCGGTCCATCCCCCGGTAGCTCAGTGGGACCTGAACCTAGTACTAGCCATGCTTACCAGGCCCCCCTTCGAGCCCCTCGGCTCTTGCTACCTGCTTTATCTGTCCTGGAAGCTGGCCTCCCTCGTTGCCATTACCTCAGCCCACAGAGTATCAGAACTACAAGCCACCTCGTCAGAACCGCTCTACATGGCATTTTTTAAGGGCAAGGTGCAGCTATGCCCTCACCCCAAATTTCTCCCTAAGGTGGTGTCACACTTCCACATGAGTCAGGATATCTTTCTTCTTGGGCTTTTTACCCAAAGCCGCACACCTCAGACCGAGAGAGGTGTCTTCATACGCTGGACGTGCGCAGGGCCTTGGCCTTCTACTTAGACCGGACTAGAACCTATAGAAAGACATCAAAGTTATTCATGGCAGTAGCGGAGAGAATGAAGGGCCAAGCGGTTTCGAGGCAGCATCTATCAAACTGGATCAGAGCGTGCATTAAACAATGCTACCTCTTGGCAGAACTTGTGCCCCCGGGCATCACGGCCCACTCCACTCAGGCCCAAGCTACATCAGCGGCCTTCCTAGCAAATGTTCCGATCATGGACATCTGCAAAGCGGCGACTTGGTCATCCATACATACTTTCGCTGCCCACTACGTGCTGAGTGACCAGGCCAGAAATGATGCGGCGGTTGGCAGAGCGGTGCTTCGCGTAGCAGACACGTAGAATTCCGTCCCACCTCCAAGATAAGGCTTGGGAATCACCTGAGTTGTAATGACATGAGCAATCACTCGAAGAAGAAACAGTTACTTACCTGTAACTAGTGTTCTTCGAGATGTGTTGCTCATGTACATTCCAACACCCGCCCGCCTCCCCTCAGCCAGAATTCCAGCAAGAAGGAACTGGGGAAGACAGGGGCCAGCTGCGGTATATATAGAGGGGTAGTGGTGCCCCTCGTGGCCGCAACCAACCCTGCGAGTAGGCTAGGGGAAAAGTTTCCGGTGATCCATGCACACAGTGAGCACACACCTGAGTTGGAATGTACATGAGCAACACATCTCGAAGAACACTAGTTACAGGTAAGTAACCATTTCTTCACGTAGATAGATTCTCAGATTGTCACAACCATAGTTTCAACTCACAAAAACACAATTGATAAAATGTTTCTTTTCCCACCAGCTCAAAGGAATCCCAATGGGTGCATCTACACTGGCGCCTTAGGTCGACTTAAGGATGCTTAAGTCGACCTACAGAACACTGCATCCACACTGAGTCCTTGTTAAGTCGACTTAAGCACTTCCTTAAGTCGACTTAATAACACCACCTCTGAAGGTCGATTTAAGGCTTACTTCGACCTTATTAAGTCGACTTAAGTCGACTTAAAGCCAGTGTAGACGGGTATGTCTACAATACAGGCTCGGTTAAGTCGACTTAAAGTCAACTTTGTTAAGTCGACTTAACAGAGTCAGCTTAACAAGTGTAGATAAAGCCTTAGTGTATAAACCCCGCTCCCATACATTCATTTCCTTATATACATTGCCAGTTGATATGCAACTTCAGAATAACTCTAATCGCCTTAGAATGGTGGTGGATGCATATCCTAATGAATGGTTCTTAGTGGGCCTGTATGGGGTGGAGTGTGGCTGCATTTTGGGGCACATGAGTTAATTGGCTTGTGAGAGTGGTGTATGGCTGTGCATCGGTGAATGGCTATGTCTACTCTTGCACTTTTAAGTCGACTTAGTGTGTCTACACTTAAAATGAAAGTCGACTTAAAGGGGAACTTACAAAGTCAATCTAGAGCATCCACACTGGATGCTCTAGGTCGACTTTGTGGGGCTAGTGGGACCTTGGGTAGGTCCACGGTGGCAGGGGGGCACCCCTTGTGTGCAATGGGGCAAAGAGGGACAGGCACATAAGGAATACAACCATTGTGTCCTTAATGGCTCATCAGGTAACTCCCTGGGACCATTGTCCTGGTACATTCCTAAACGTTAAGGACACAATGGTATTAACGTACGTTAAAGTATAGATATGACATCAAATTCTAACTTCTAATCGAAATAGAATTCCTAGACATAAACTATATAATCATTTTCAGCAAATTACTACCTTTCTATTGATACCAAACATGACATAGTTCCTATGGCTTATAGCATTTATGAGATATCCATTGAAAATAATATCATAAATGCTTCCCTAAATCCAGACAGTATCACACCCTGCCCACATGCCCTGCCCTTTGGGGGGCATGCCGGGCTCCCCCTGTGCCTCCCCCCGGCAGGGAGGGCATTGGTGTAGTCCTGGGGTAGCCCTAAGTTGACTTAGGGCTACCCCAGGGCTACACTGGCTTAATTCGACTTTAAAAAGTCAAATTTTGGTGCCAGTACAGATTCCTGGAGGCACCACTATTTACTTCTCTTCCTTCTGAAAAGTGATCCTTTATTCCTACCCTTTCTTTCCTGTCTTTTAACAAGTTACCAATACAAGAAAGGTCCTTCCCTCTTATCCCATGACAACTTGCTTTGTTTACTTTACTCGTCTTTGGCGAGGTACCTTGTCAAAGGCTTTCTGAAAATCTAACTACACTATATCCACTGGATCACCCTTGTCCACATGCGTGTTGATGCTTTCAAAGAATTCTAGTAGATTGGTGAAGCAGGATTTCCTTTTAAAAATAATCTTGACTCTTCCCCAACATATATTAATCTGAGTCTGATAATTCTGTTCTTCTTCAAGCAGCCGCTCACATCCATTCAGATGTAGGTGTGTACATGACGTAGTGCATGGTCTTCCGGAAAGCTTTTTCCTCTTAGCCTGTCCCTTTAGGGTCAGCTGCCAACGCCCCCTGGAGTCCCACGTTTGGCCGTGGTATATTAGATGTCACTGACCCTGCCCTCCTTTCAGTTCCTTCTTTCCACCCAAGTGACGGTTTGGAACGCTTGTGCTCTTTGCTATCGCAAGTGCCTGTTTGAGTTCCCTTCTTCTTATCTTGAGTTGATTTAGCTTAGTTTAGTGTCAGTCGTTAAGTTGTTAGTGTAGATTTAGTTTAGTTTAGTTTTCAGTTGAGTTCCTTGCCGTGACGAAGGCAGAATCCTGCCATGTGCACCGAGACCAGTTCAGGTCATCATGCTCAAACCCTGTGCCTGCTGCAGCAAAGCCTTCCCGGTGAGTGACCCACACAACGAATGACTGAAGTGCCTGGGCAAGGGCCACTATGCAGATAAGTGCTGAATCTGCTGCTCCTTCAAACCAAGGACCCAGAAGGAGCGTGAGAGCAGGCTAAAGGCGATGCTCACTGAAGTGGCACTTAGGCCAGCGTTGGAGCCTGATCGGCCACCATTGGCACCGGGGCCCTTGACACAGCGCGCCACCTCGGAACCAGCACCCCCTCGACACTGATCAATGCCAGCACCGGGAAAGAAACCCTACCTGAGCCACAGCAAGGCACCAGCACGAAGACCGGCAAAAGATGCTAATAGGGGTCGACCCCGCGAACCCCCTCGGGAGGCGAGCTGGGACCCTCCTGTGACCCCAGGACGGTCGATGCCAGCCCCTTCCACGCTGGAGGCCTTCAAGGCAGCAAAGGCTTGCTGACACCTCCACCTGCACCCAGACTGGTGCTGTCGAGGGGAAAGCCCACACTGGGCTCACCGGTGTGGCAGCCAGTTTGGTGAGATCCCTTTGTTACTCTTTTCAGTCTACTTTGGACTGCTTTGTTTTTGCTTAGTTCTCCTTCAAGGGGTGTCCCTGTGGGTGCTCTACAATGGGAATTCTGGTGTACCTTGTGCCCGGACCAGAGAACTGTGTAGCAGTGCTCGTCGTGGTTGCGCGAGTGCCAAGAGGTTGTCTCACACTGTCTTGGTGCCCTTTTGGCATGCGCATAGCGCGACTCCCCTCAGTTCCTTCTTAACTACTCGCGATCTCGAACAGAGCTTCTAACTTCTCCTCAGCTCATCGCTCTTGTCCTCAAATTTCTTTCCCTTCCTATACCTTCTCAAAATTATTTCTTTTCCTCAGTCTTTTATTTAGCCAGTATTAAATGTTTGGGTGCAGGACATATTTCACAGAAATGTCCACACTGTAAAAACCTGAGTTCCAGAGCTCATCAAGACAGAGACCTCCATCTAAAGTTCTTACCAATGGAGTGGTCACTCAGACTAGCCTCTGACCCAGGTCAGGCTGCATCAGCCTCTTTGCTTGGGCACTCTCCGAATAGATGTCTAATTCCACCTCAGATATCTTCTAAAGGGAGAAAATCAATGTCCCCTCCCAGGAAGACAGGATGTACCAAAGAGGCGTTAAAATCCTCAGGTACATCAACCAGCAAATCCTAGCATAGTATCAGACCTTAAGGATAAAAGCAACCAGCAATCAAAATCTGCGGTTGCCAAAACTTCAAAGACTGTAACTTCAACGGCACCGGAGACTCACATGGTGCCAAAGTCAGCCGTGGCACTGGTATCGGCGCCAGCCACGGCACCACAGACCTCCACGGCACAGTCGGCACCGATGGACACCACGGTACCACCTGACGCCCACGTGGTGGCACATCCCTCAGCACTGACATCAGCTCCATCAGCGCCAGACCACTCTCCTGACCATTCCATCTCCAGGAAACATAACAAAAAGAGGAAGCACACCTCCACTGAAGTCGCACGGTGTACTGTCTCTCCAACTTCACATTTCTCTGATACCGCTGGATCACCTGCGTCCCTGTCTCATGCAGGTTCAAAATCTCCACTCCCCTTCTTAAGTGATGAAGAGCTAGATGAACATGGAGGCACCTTCTCTCCTCAACCACCATCAACTACATCAACACGCTATAGATCACAACCACGCACTTTTCAACCAGGTCCATGGTATCCCCCTCCATGGTATGGCCCCCCATCAACCTATCTACCACAATTGCCTCATTGGAAACCCTGGTGGCAATACTCAAACGCCTCATCCAGACCATCCACCTCTGGAACGCACAGACCATGATCAAAAGATACAACCCAGACACAGATAGAATCTGAAAATCCTGAGGACGACACAAATGATCCAGAACAAAGATCTCCACCACCTCACCGGACGAAGCCATTATTCCATCACCACCCACTATGGCAGACAAGTTCAAACAATTTCAAGATATTTTTCACTGGGTGGCTGAATCCCAAGAGATTCCAATGCAGGAGGTCCAAGAATCCCAACAAAAACTTCTCCAGATTCTCTAAACAAAATTGTCTTCAAGAATTGTCCTGCAGATGGACAGTGCCCTAACTGACCCTGCCAACGACATATGGCAGACATCTGCTACAATCACCTGAACGTGCAGGAGAGCTGATAAAAAATATTATATACTGAGCAAGGGCTCCGAATACCTTTTCGATCATCCTCCTCCAAACTCTTTAGTAGTGGAGGCTGCCAACCAGAGGCACAAACAATTATACAATAGATCCACTCATGACAAGGAAGATAAAAAAATGGACTTGCTTGGAAGAAAGGTCTTTACTTCCTTGACTTTACAACTACGAGTTGCTAACTATTCTGCACTGTTAGCAAATTACAACCATGACAATTAATCTTAAACTAGCAGATTTTATTGAACATATACCAGACAACAAAAAGCAGCAATTTCATGCTATAATAAAGGAAGGTTGACTGATCTTGAGGACGGCTTTGCAGACTACTCTCGATATAGCGGACACTGCGGCTCACTCCTTGGCCACTGGACTGGTAATGTGAGAGTCATCCTCGTTGCATTCCCACTGATCTTCCTAGACAGCTGCAGGCAACAATCGAAGATCTACCCTTCAATAAGAAAAAGTTATTTTCTGAGAAAACAGATGAAATAATGCATTCCTCTAAAGATTCCAGGGCCACTCTATGGACCTTTGGCATCTGCACTCCCCCTACCAGGCGCAAAACATATCATTACCAACCATATAATTCAAGGTACCATTTCCAATATCAACCTAGACCACAATATAGACACCAGGATAAGCCTCCACGTAACAGACAATGGACACAATGTCACAGGCAGCCCTCCAATCAGGCTACAGCATCCCAACCACCACCTCCAAAACCTCAATTTTAGAAATTCGGTCGGGGACCATCTAGACCTCCCCAGAGCTCTTGGGCCGCTGTTTGCTAACAGACTGTACCATTTTTACGATGCATGGACCAATATAACATCAGCCAAATGGGTCCTTGACACAATCCATATTGGCTACACCATCACAAACCTACCTGCCCACTACCCTTCCCCGTCCCTCTTTAGGGACACCACTCATGAGCAACTACAAAAAGAGGTTTCACACCTCCTTTCTCTGGGCGATTTAGAGACAGTCCCCATTGAACACTGGGGTAAGGGCTTTTACTCCCCAGATTTCTTAACTAAAAGGAAATCAGGTGGCTGGCATCCAATCCTTGATCTTAGAAAATAAAATAAATATATAAAACCTCAGAAGTTTAAAATGGTCACACTCACTTTTATCATTTCGGCTCTAGAGTTGGGGACTGGTTTGTAGCCTTCAACTAGCAAGACACATACTTTCATATTTCAATTCATCAAGCTCATAGAAAATATCTCAGATTTATCGTAAATACTACTCACTACCCATACTCCGTTTTACCCTTTGGTCTTTCTACAGCTTCTCGGGTATTTTCGAAGACTCTTGCCATCATCACGGCCCACCTAAGACTGAAGGTTATTAGCATCTTCCCTTACATCGACGACTACCTTCTAAAATCCCGCTCCAAGCAAGTGGCACGTCAATCAGTCAAACTTACTGTTTCGGTTTTCCAGCAGATGGGACTCCTTATAAATTAAAACAAATCTACAGTAGACCCATCCCAAGTAATAGAATTCATTGGTGCATGTTTGGACTTAGTAAGGGCATGCATCTTTCTTCCAGACCTACGATTCAAAGCAATTTCAGAACTAATAGGCCTCTTCGCTACTCACCTGAAACACAAATGCTGAGCGTTCTGCAGGAGAGCGGGAGTCGGTCAGGAATCCTTAGGGGATGCATTCCTCCATTACTGGGGAGAAGGCCTACTATACGCCTTTCCCCCAATCCAATTAATTCACAGAACAGTGCTCAAAATTTGCCACGATTCAGCAACAGTATTTATGATTGCCCCTACTTGGCCCAGGTTTACTTACCTCATAGAAATGTCAACGAAACAACCAATCACTCTTCCCCTACTGAGGGACATACTGACAACACAGGGGTCACACAACTCACCCAGACCCCACTAAGTTACATCTAATGGCCTGGTACCTCAATGGTTGCAACAGAAGGAGCTACAATAATGTTCAGATGCAGTACAACATGTTTTACTGAACAACAGAAAACTCTCAACCCATAAAACCTACCTTCAGAAATGGATGAAATTTTACCATTGGTGTGCCGAACATAAGGTCTCTTCCGTTTCAGCGACAATATCAGCTATCCTGGAATACCTCCTCTCCTTGAGACAACCCAACCTTTCTAATAGCTCCATGAGAATACACCTCGCTGCAATTACAACCTTCCGTGAGGACAGTTCACTCTTTTCACATAAAACTGTAAAGAGATTTCTACTGGGTCTACAAAATTTCTACCCAAATATCTGTCCACCTGCACCTATTTGGGATCTTAATTTAGTACTCAAAACTATTATTAAGCCTCCCTTTGATCCCCTTGTGAAGTGTTCACTTACCTTTCTGTCAATGAAGGTGGCCTTCCTCATCTATATAACATCCGCTCGACTTGTTAGTGAACTTGCAGCTCTCATGGCCACATCCCCCATATATGGTATTCCACAGGGACAAGGTTACCCACAAGCCACACCCACGGTTCATCCCCAAAGTGTCATCAACCTTCCACCTTAATCAAATCATAAACTTACCCGTATTCTTGCCAAAGCCCCCCTCTTCTCCAGGTGAGGTTACTCTTCATACCCTCGATGTCTGACGTGCTCTCGCTTTCTACCTAGAGAGATCAAAAACATTTAGATCAACAAACAGACTATTTGTTTCTACAGCTGAACGGCCTAAGGGTAATCCTATTTCGACCCAAAGACTATCTAAATGGATCTCAGGTAGTATCCACACCTGTTACACATTAACAGGGACCCAACCACCTGACCGTATTACATCACACTCTACTAGAGCTGTCTCTATGACTACAGCCTTCCTCAATAATGTCCCAATCACGGACATTTGCAGAGCCGCCACTTGGGCCTCAACCCATACGTTCACCAAACACTATGCAATTGATCAAGCATCCTGTCAGGATGCAGGACTTGGACTCTCTGTCCTTTCTACAATGCAAAACAACAACTCCGAAGTCCCCCCTTCCTCTTTGGACACGGCATCGTAGTCTCCCAAGGTGAAGCACGCACAGGGACACTCCTCAAAAGAGAAAGGAAGGTTACCCACTTATTGTGGTAACTGGAGTTCTTCGAAATGGGTTTCCCTGTAGGTGCTCCACCACCTGGCCTCCTCCCTTCTCTACTGCGGAGTGTAAGCTCTTCGCTTCCGGTTGGAGAATGAACTGAGGAGGGTCGCACCACGTGCGCACTGAAAGGGTGCCAAGCCGGCACGAGACAGCCTCTCGGCACTTGTGTGGCCACGACAAGCACTGCTACACAATTCTCCAGTCCGGGCATGGGGCACACCAGAATCCCCAAGGTGGAGCACCCACAGGGACACCCATCTCGAAGAACTCCAGTTACCACAAAAGGTCGGTAACCTTCTTTTATCTTGAGTAAGTTTGGATTGTCTGCAAATTTTCCACTTCATTGTTTACCCATTTTTTTCAGATTCTTCTTTGAGTGATTGCTCATGTGCATTCCACTTAGGCATGTGCACGCCACGTGCACGAACCTACCAAAAGGTTTTTCCCCTAGAAGTACCTGCAGGGTTGGCTGTCGAGCTGCAGGTGGTGCTATAGCAACTTCCTATATAAGCTCCAGGCGGCCCTGCCCTTGCCAGTTCCTTCTTACTACCTGTGATGGCTGCTGGAACCGGTTCATCATGCTTCGCAAGTATTCCCCGAGGGGGCTTTGGTCCCTTGAGTACCTGTAAATAGTTCTATAGTCAGATAAGTGTTAGTTCTAAGTACCTTAGATAGTAGTTAATTTGTTTTCCCAGATACCCTGCTGGGGAGAGGGGATGATGCCGGGCTTCAAGACCTGCAACCACTGCAGGAAGCCCATGCCCAAGGACAACCCTCACTTAGGATGTCTGAAGTGCCTGGTGGAATCTCACTTCAGTGAATCCTGTAAACTCTAGAAGTTTCAAGCTGAGGATGCAGAAGGAGAGATCGCAAAGACTTAAACTGCTCCTGATGGAAGAGGCTCTCCAACCACCAAGTGTCTCCGATGTGGGGCCTAGCACTTCAGCCTTGATGCACAGCGCCCCGCTGGGGCTGAAACGGCCGGTGCCCAAGGACTCTTCTGGAGAGCCATGGCACCAAAGACCATCACTGGCACTGAAGCCTCACGGTACCAAGCGGCACCAGTCAGCGTCTCCAGTGCCGAATAAGAAGAGGAGGCCTGAAAAGAGCCAACATCCCTGGCAGGAAGGGGGGCCCAGAAGCCCAGCAGGACCCCAGGTGGGCCGCTTGGGCTCGGGCCAGCAGGAGACAGTGCCTCCATCCCTGTGGAGCCAGTGAGCAAGCGAAGGCCAGCTCTGGTGCAGATGGCAGCACCATTGACCCCGGCACCGATAACAGTACTGTCAAGTCTGGCACCGGCGCTTTCTCTCACACAGGAGATCCCGGAGGAGGACCTGCAGCTCCCCTCCACTCCGGACACATTGGAGGCCGTAAGGGAGCTGATTGAGGAAACAGCCTCATCAACCCAGCCCAGTAGGACCTTGGCTCCACTGGCATCATCAACCTCATTGGTGCAGTCAAGGGTCAAACTGATGCCCCTGCCTCGACCAAGCCCTGTTCAACATGGAGCCATGGCACCACCATGGTCCCCCCAGAGTGAGCGATTTTCTTTGGAGTCAGAAGTTGAGTCTCTGATCTCTGAAAGAAGTAGGCCTTGGCACAGCTCCCGCCATGAACCCTGGGACCAGCCGCCCCAGTGGCCCCCACAGTGGCAGGCCCCAGATTGGCCCTTCTGGACACCCTGGGCATATCATGAAGCCCAAGGGGACGATCATGCCGATCCTATTCAAAGGCAGCAAGGTCTCGATCCTGTCCTCCCCCCTCGGCGAGTGTCCCACCAGATGACAGGTCCGAGGCTGCAGAGGGAGTGGATGAAAGCAGGGGGCTCGACATAGGGGAGCACGATACAACACCACTCTGCCCACCTGGCACCGAACCCTGAGCCATGGCATCGCAGAAAACCTCTTCGTCATCTTCAGCAGACGAGGTAGTGTCGGGGGAGACTCCTGGGCTACATCTACACTGGTTAATTAAGTCGACTTAAGCCCGCTTAAGTCGACTTAATTAACCCCTCCGTCTACCACCTTCCTAATTGATCTAAGGCTTAAGTCGACTCCCTAGAGTCGACTTGAGCCAGTGTAGATGTGGGGTAGCCCTAAGTCGACTTTGTTGACTTAGGGCATGGGTCCCTTCTCGCAGGGGGCCACTCAGGTCCCGGCAAGAAAGGACCGCCGGGCTTGCTTCCTTCTCCCCAGGACCTGCGCTCCAGCTGATCAGCAGCTGGAGCGGGGACCCTGGGGAGAAGGAAGCCCCACGTTCCCCACACTCCCTCCTAGCTGGGACCATGCGGTCCCGACGAGGAAGCAGAGCTGGAGACCCACGCTCCAGCTGCTCAGCAGCGGGCAGCTAGAGCGGGGATCCCAGCAAGAAGGGACCTCAGGGCTCCCTTCTCTCTGGGACCACTCAGGTCCCAGCGAGAAGGAAGCCCTGCGGTCCCTTGTCCCCAGGGCCCGTGCTCCAGCTGCGGCAGCTGGAGCGCAGGTCTCGGGGACAAGGGAGCCCCACAGTCCTGACCAGGAGGGAGCGCGGGAGACCGCACTCTTTCCTGGCCGCGACCGCTCAATCCGGCCAGGAGGAAGCCCGGGGCTCCCTTGGCCAGCGCCGCGCTCC
>ML686217.1:1129940-1192568 GCA_007922175.1 Pelusios castaneus
CCGGGACATGAGTGGTCCCGGCAAGAAGGGAGCCCTGAGGTCCCTTCTTGCTGGGATCCACGCTCCAGCTGCCTGCTGCTGAGCAGCTGGAGCGCGGGTCCCAGCCCGTGCTCCAGCTGCTCAGCAGCGGGCAGCTGGAGCGCGGAGCTCCGGCTCTTCCTCCTGGCCCAGACCACTCGGGTCCAGTGAAGTTGTCCCCGGGACCCCAGTGGTCCAGGCTAGGATGATTCCCTTCTGCCCGGGACGTGGGAAGTCCCGAGCAGAAGGGAGCCAAGTGGACCGGGGCAGAAGGGAGCTCCTCGCTCCCTTCTCCCTCGGACCGCTCAGGGGCTTGCTGCCCCAGGGAGAGCCAGCCCCATGTGGGGCTGGCTCTCCCTGGAGCAAACAAGTCAACAGAGAGTCCAGTCCAATGTGGACTCTCTAAGTCGATTTAGTAAGGGCCCCTTAAAGTCGACTTAGGAGTCCAGTGTGGACTCTCTAAGTTGACTTAATAAGGTCGACTTAAAGTCAACTTATTAAAGTCGACCTTTTTAAAGTCGACCTTAATTCCCTAGTGTAGACATAGCCCTGCATCCCTGCCCGACAATAATAAGCATTATAAGGAGGTGCTATGCAGGATAGCCTGGAATATGGGCTTGCAGGCGGAAGAGGTGTCCCAAAAGGTAGTTCCCCGTATCCTGGACTACTTGCTGCATTTAAAGCATCAAGGTCTCTCTACAGCATTGATAAAGGTACACTTCGTGGCCATCTTTGTGTTCCACCCAGGTTTGGAAGGGGTTTCAGTATTCTCGAACCTCTTAGTGAAAAGATTCTTAAAAGACCTGGACAGGTTATTCCCTCCAACCGGGAAGGCTGTGTCGCAATGGGACCTTAACACTGTGCTCTCAAGAATGATGGGGCCCCCATTCAAGCCACTGGCATCCTGCTCACTTTTGCACCTGTTGGGGAAGGTAGCATTCCTGGTGGTGATCACATCTGCCAGGAGCTGTCCAAGCGCTGAGCACTGACCTCTGAGCCACCTTATACAGTGTTTTTTAAAGATAAGGTGCAACTGTGTCTGCACCCAGCCTTTCTTCTGAAGGTGATTTCGTGTTTTCACATGAATCAGGACATCTTCCTTCCAGTGCTATGCCCAAAACCACACGCCAATGAAAGGGAGAATTGCCTCCATTTACTGGACATTAGGCGAGCTCTAGCCTTCTACTTAAAGCTCACAAAACCTTTTCAGAAGTCTTCACAGTTATTCATAAGGTGGCGGAGAAAATGAAGGGCCATCCTGTTATGTCCCAGTGCATTTCCACATGGATCACAGTCTGTATCTGAGAATGTTACAACCAGGCAGGAGTGCCAGTGCCAGGGGTGACAGTCCATTCCACAAGGGCGCAAGCATCGTCCGTGGCCTTCCTGGCCAAAGTCCCGATCCAGGACATTTGCAGGGCAGCAATGTGGTCCTCGGTCCACACGTTTACCACACACTATGCCCTCACGCAGCAGACCAGGGAAGATGCAGCCTTCGGTCTGGCAGTCCTGTGCTCCATGAACGTTTGACGTCCGACACCTCCTCCTTGAACGGTAAGGCTTGGGAATCACCTGAGTGGAATGTACATGAGCAATCACTCGAAAAAGAAGATAAGGTTGCTTACCTGTAATTGATATTCTTCGAGATGTGTTGCTCATGTCCATTCCTCACGCACTCTCCTTCCCCTCCATCGGACCACTGGCAGAAGAAACTGGCAAGGGCAGGGCTGGCTGGAGCTTATATAGGGAGTTGCTACAGCGCCACCTGCAGCTTAACAGCTGACCCTGCAGGTACTCCTACGGGAAAAACCTTCCGGCAGGCTTGTGCACGCAGCATGCGCATGCCTAAGTGGAATGCACACGAGCAACACATCTCAAAGAATATCAATTAAAACTAAGCTACCTTATCTTATTTATGAACATGTTGAACGCACTGATCCCAGTACAGATCTCTGAGGGACACCACTGTTTACCTCTCTCCTACCCTTTTGTTTCCTAACTTTTAGGTCCATGACAGGACCTTCCCTCTTACATCATGACATCTTGCTTAAGGGCCTTTGGTGACGGACCTTGTCAAAACTGTCTGAAACACCAAATACACGATATCTACTGATCATGCACGTCCTTATGTTTATTGACACACACAAGAAATTCTAATAGATTAGTGAGGCAGGATTTCCCTTTACAAAAGCTGTGCTGACTGTTCCCCAACAAATCATGTTAGTCTATTGCAGAAAAACAACAGAGTCCTGTGGCCACAGGACTCTGTTGTTTTTCTGCAATAGACTAACATGGCTCCCCCTTTGGTATTTGTTTGATAGTATGCCTTTACCATAGCTTCAATCAGTTTGCCTGGTACAGAAGATAAACTCACTGGCCTGTAATTGCCAGGATTACCTCTGGAGCCTTTTTAAAAAATTGGCCTCGCATTAGCTATCCTCCTGTCATCTTGTGCAGAAGGTGATTAAAATGAGATGTTAAGTACCACAGTTAATAGTTCTGCAATTTCATATATGATTTCCTTCAGAACTCCTGGGTGAATGCCATGTAGTTTTGGTGACTTATTAGTATTTGATAAATCAATTTGTCCCAAAGGTCTCCTCTATCAATGCCTCAATCTGGAGAACCAGGTATTATAAGTGAGATTAATGCATGCAGCAATCTACAAGCACCTCATAAAGTCTAAACATGAAGCATATTTTTATAATGTAATCCCTATTTCAATTACACTAACATGAGCCAGTCTGGTTACAGCTCTGTATTTGTCAGTGTTCAGTTGAGACCTAGGGACCTTGTCATAAGCTGGCACCTTAATATAGGCTGTAGCTCTTCCTTCCACATGTGTATCATCAATAGTTGAAAATTCTCTCACCTCGCTTCCTGGCTTGGTCTCTGTGTGGTGAAACACTGGGGGACTATCCAGGTACTGTGGAAAAGAACAAAAGCTAAGGACTGAGCCAGTTTTGCTCCATATGCAGGTCCTTTCCTACTGGAACTTGTTTGGAACTGGACGTTATCAGGGCCTGTGGCCCTAGTTCAGGTTTTGGGGGAAATGGTGCTACCAGGAGCCCCTCCCAATCTTTCCAGGCTATTAGCAGGTTAATGTGGTATATCTCCCTCTTGCCTGGCTGGCAAACCTTAGGGTGTGTCTACATTTGTAAATTAAGTTGACTTAAGCTTGCCCCCTGGCACTGGGCAAGGGGTGCCCCCCTACCACTGTGGACCTGCCCAAGGTCCCCCTAGCACCTAGAAGTCGACCTAGGCGCCCAGTGTGGACGCTCTAGGTCGACTTTGTAAGTTCCCCCCTAAGTCGACTTAAAATTTAGGTGTAGACATGCTAAGTCGACTTAAATTTACAAGTGTAGACATAGGCTTAGGGTTTACTGCCCCAATCCATCTGATCACTTCAAAGGGGCCTTGCCATCTCACTGGCAGCTTGGATTCTGAGGCCACCTAAAGTCTTTAATTTCTCCCTCAACCATAGCACATACAGTATCAAGTTAGTGGCATTGGAATTTCATTTCTCCTATGCCTCACAAAGGAGGTCTAGTATTGCACTTGGTTGTCTCCCACACAGTGATTTGAAGGAGGAGAACTCCCGCTGATGTCTGTGTGACCTTGCGGACAGTGAACAGGAGGGGTGGAAGTAATTGGTCCCAGTGGCATGATTTCAGGGCTACGAACTTTGGCAGCATACTTTTCAGTCTAGTTGAATCACACCATCAATTTGTCAGATTGGGGATGGTACACTTACATTCTTAAGGACTTTATTCTCAGCAGCTTCCTCATAAACTGGGACATAAAGTTGGTCACCTGATCAGTAATTTATTTCCAGAGGGAACCCCACCTGGGCAAATACTTCCATGAGCCCAGAGCAAGGACTGTCACCTTTGTGGAGCACAAGTGGAATCGTCTCAGGGTATCTCATGGCATAGTTTAATGCAACTGATTATGTACTAGAAACCTGCTGCACTCTTTTCTGAGGCCATGTCTACATTTGGGCGCCATCTAGTCAATGTTGATACATCAACATAATAAAACCGGACGAGAATGTCCACACAACACTCCATGCTCCAACTTCTTGCATCCCCATTGCCAGTTGTAAAGTCGGTGAAACAGGTTGCATTGTGGGTAGGTGTCCCACGGTCCCGGCAGCGTGTAGGTGTTCCACAGAGACAGCAGTCCTGGCAGGGGGCTGCCCAGCCGGCAGCAGGGCTGTGGGGGCCACTGGCAGCCCTGGCATGGGGCTGCCCAGCAACAGCAGGGCTGCGGGGGCCGGCGGCAACCCTGGAGGGGGGCTGCGACCTGGCATCGGAGCTGGTGACGGGGCTGCAGGGCTGACGGCAGCCCCAATGGGGGGCTGCCAAGCTAGCATCGCAGCCCAGTGTCTACACTGGGGTTAAGGTGAATTACTAACATCGCACTTAACCCTATGCCTCCTGGGAGGGAGGGGTTACAATGTCGACTTGCAAACAGCATTTAATTCGATCTTGCAGCCGCATGACTGTGTACGCAGGCTGTAGAAAGTCGAAGTAAGCAGCATTACATCAAATTAAGCCCTTAGCGTAGACCAGGCCAAAGAGACCCAACAGGCAAGAGGAATCAGCAGGGACAAAGTACCTTCCCTGGACTTGTCCACTGATATTCTGGGCAGGACGTGCAGTACTTTTGCACCTCCTTATGTACTCCCAGGCAGTAAAATCATAGCATCACTTGGTTGAGCATTTTCTCCAGACCCAGAGGTCCCCCAAAGAATATGGGTTGTACTAGTTGTAATATTTCCCTGCACTACTTCTTTGGGATGAAAGTTGCATTTTATTCCCTCTGGTCTGCTGGTCTTTCTTTGCTCTAACTCAAAGTGAGGACATTACTTCTGGAATCAGGAATCTACAACCTTCCCGTTAACTTGGGAAGTTGTTTGTAGGCTTGGTTAATGTTGTGTTCTTCCTCTGTTCATCCATAGAATCACCCTTGTCCAAGAGTGGGTCAGTCTCCACTGGCTCATTTAGACCCTTCTCTTGTTTGTTTCCTCTCCTCCCTGCAGGGAAATCAGGTCTGTCCCAGTGGGGGCATCATCTGTAGGGGCTGGTGTTCCTTCACCTGAGTCGTCCTCCTTATCCTTGCCCACAAACACTTGAGATCCCACCAACCCCATATCACCTACATCACCACCTGTCCCTTTGTCAGGTAAGGATGTATATCCCCCCTGGATGCACTGTAAATATATGGTGTCCATGGAAACTGTTTCCGGTCCTGCCAGACTCACCCTCACCAGAATCTGGCAGCAACCCCAATCTAGCAACCCTTGCACCTCTACTCTCTAGACTTTCATGGGTACTAGTAGCTTTCACAGCCCCTTTCTTCATGCCCTGTAGTTGCACCCATACTTGGTTGTAACGCAGTCCACATACAGGTCTCAACAGAAGTGTCCTGGCTTTCCATGTGCAAATCAAGCCCCCCTTCACTAGAAGGGCCTCCACCTAGCCTGTGCCTCTTGCCAGTTTCACAGGACTGTTGACTGAACCCAACATAGTTCCTAAGCTCAGGGCCTGGCTGAGATATGTTCCCCGCAACCACTTTTTATCTGTGGCTCTGACCTTGCTGGGATCAGGTTGCCATGTCTTTGTCCCCCACACTCTCATTCTCTCCTGTCTACCACCTGTGTCAGCTGAATTGAGGGCCAGACTATCCTAGAGGATCTCTGCCATATGCCTCATGATAATTCTCTGCTTAAGTTACAGCCTTGGAGAATATTTCAGGCTGATGTCGCGTCACCCACTCCCATTCCTCAGCTGGGAAAATCTCAGTAAATTGCTCTAGGTGGGAACCTTTTCCATAGGAATCGCTGGCAATAAGACCACATTGAAATGTCAAAGGCATCTAAGATAGGCACCTTAAATGGAGAATGGCCTTGTTCTACAATCACATTTAGGCGGGTGCTGCTTGCCAAGTGTCCTGGAGAAGTCTGGAGCTGTAACAACATGATCATGTGCTGCACCAGATGTTTCAGTTGGTCTCTTTTGGCACTGAGCTTCCCTCTCTGCAGAGAGTTGATCCCAGAGGCTCCATAGTTCAAAATGTCAGTTGGTCTTTCCAGAGCACTTTCCAGTTTCCACTTGCTCCCTTGTTAAGAGGAGGAGAGAGAAAACAGAGAACAGTCCTTGGCCTTCCAGATGGGTGTTACCCACAGTCCTGACTGTTCCCCGTAGATCCCTGTGCTCGAGAAGCAGCATTCAGTGTCTTCATGCTCTCTTTGTACTTGCCTGTGAAAGTCTCCTTTTAAGCAATACGGCCTTCCTGGCCAAGTATTGTATTCCTTTAGTCTGAGTGAAGAGTCTGTAAACCCCATCACAATAGGTGTGTGTGTGCATGGTATATGTGTGTGTGCCAGCTGTGAGCATGTCAGTGAAGGCACCTCACTGTGGCAGGGAGGGAGGGAACTGCTGGGTTCTGAGCTGAGATAGGTATTTGCAGCATTCAAGGGACTCATGTTCACGTATTTCAAGTGGAGAATGCACCTCCCTTGCAAGTGGCACTACTTGGAGCAAGTGCCCCCTGCTGTTATCAGGATCTAGCTCACTCCCCACAGCTGGCTTACCTGCTAAATTGAGCAGCTCAGAAAGCAGCTAAGGGTCGGTGTGCACAGCAGTAGGAGGTATGCTGGCCAGTCGAGTAGACATGCCAGCACTAACCTCAATCTAGCTAGCATGTTAAAAATAGAAGTGAAGGCACAGCTGTGACATACCAGGACCCAATCTAGACTAGTGCAGGGCTGCATCACCCCTGCCCTGCAGCCTTGGTGCCTTGCAATTCCTTTCTGTGGTAGCTCCCACTTGGTCATTTACAAACAGCCTTCTCTCATGCAGTTCACACCTTGTGTGTCTGTGTATAACTGCAGCCTGCCAGCTACACCCTGACTTTCACCAGCATTATAGTGCAGGATGACCCCACTCCCAGAGTTTCCACCAGAAATGTATGTCCTGTACTGCCCAGCCATCTCCTGGACAGCACAAATATATTAAGCCTGTTATTCCTTTGATGGAATAATATGCTATTTTATTACCTTAAACCCAGACACTTCATCTTAAATACACTGGATTAGTAAAACAAGTCTAACTACAGAGAAATGTAAGTAAGTATAAGTGATGAGGCATAAAATAAATGGTTACAAGAAAAATAAAGATAAAGCACTTACTAGTATCTCCTTAAACTATCTTGGTTGCAAAGCACACTTTCTTACTCCATGGTCAAGCAACTTACTGACCAAATTTTCAAGTCAGGCTCACTCTCCCAGCGTTCAATGGCTGTGTCCTTTTGTCTTCTCAGGTGAAGACAATTAGATGGACAGGGAGAAAGACGGGTGTCTTGGGGTGCTTGCTCCTGCTTTTTATTTAGTTCCAGGCCCCCGCTTGAAAAACATTTCCAGCTGAGAACCAAAAGACAAAGAATCTCTATGGAAGGATGTTCCATGATCTTTTTCTTCACCTGTATGAGCTTCCTTTGTTTTTCTTCCTGCTTGATGACATCAATACTGCAAATTAAGGCAAGCGCATCTTCCTTTGTCTAGAATTTAATAATGGGAAGTGCAAGGTCATGCATTTAGGAACAAATAACAAGCATTTTTCCTATAAATTGGGGACGCATCAGTTGGAACAGATGGAGGAGGAGAAGGATCTGGGAGTACTGGTTGATCATGGGATGACTATGAGCCGCCAATGTGATGTGTCCGTGAAAAAAGCTAATGCGGTTCTAGGATGTGTCAGGAGAGGTATTTCAAGTAGAGACAGGGAGGTGTTAGTGCCGCTGTACAAGGCACTGGTGAGACCCCATCTGGAATATTGTGTGCAGTTCTGGTCCCCCATGTTTAAAAAGGATGAATTCAAATTGGAACAGGTGCAGAGAAGGGCTACAAGGATGGTCTGTGGAGTGGAAAACCTGCCCTATAAATGGAGACTCAAGAAGCTTGGCTTGTTTAGCCTAATCAAAAGAAGGCTGAGGGAGGATATGATTGCTGTCTATAAATACATCAGAGGGATTAACATCAGGGAGGGAGAGGAATTATTTGAGTACAGCACCAATATGGACACCGGAACAAATGGTTATAAACTGTCCATCAAGAAATTTAGGCTTGAAATTAGATGCAGGTTTCTAACCATTAGAGGAATAAAGTTCTGGAATAGCCTTCCAAGGGGAGTTGTGGGGGCAAAAACCATAACTGCTTTCAAAACTGAGCTTGATAAATTTATGGAGGGGATGGTATGATTACCCTATTTTGGAAATTGACTGATATTTGGCTACATGTGGTGGATTTACAAGTGGCCTAAGAGGGGAGAGTACATGGGGTGGGTTCTGAGTTATTACAGAGAATTGTTTCTTGGGTAACTGGCGGTTGAGACTTGCCCACGTGCTCAGGGTTTAACTGATCACCATATTTGGGGTCGGGAAGGAATTTTCCCCCAGGGCTGATTGGCCTGGGCTCTGGGGGTTTTTCACCTTCCTCTGTAGCACAGGGCATGATTCACCTACCGGTGAATTCTCTGTATCTTAAAGTCCTTAAATCATGATTTAGGGAGGTAAATAACTCAGTCATAGGTTGGTGGCCTATTGCTGGAGTGGCTGGGTGAGGTCTTGAGGCCTGCATTTTGCAGGAGGTCAGACTAGATGATCGTACTGGTCCCTTCTGACCTTAAAGTCTATGAGAAAGACCTGTCTCGTGACTTCTGTTTTGGCAGGGCTGTGGGGTCTGGAACATGGGTTCCTAATATCACAGAGGAAAATCTTATAGGCTATGTCTACACTTGAAAAGTTAAGTCGACCTTGTTAAATTGACAACAAATTGGCTACACTTTAAGTCGACCTTGTTAAGTCGACTTAACAGCAGAGATAGCCGATATACTGGCTTTAAGTCAACTTAATAAAGTTGACTTAGCGCTAATCCCCGTCTACACTGGCCTTAAGTCAGGGGTCGGCAACCCCCGGCATGCATGCCAAACCTGGCACGCAGGCCAAGCCTGAGCGGCACATGGCACCACTCAGGCTCCCCCGCCAGCCCCACCCCCCAGCGTGGCCTGGCCCCCGCTCACCTGTGCTTCCCTGTTGGAGAGCGTAGCCAGCAGCTGGGGCACGGCTGATGGTTCTTGTTGGTCCCACCCCCTGCTGGGCAGGGCTGCTGGAGGGGAGCGGGTCATGGCAGGTCAGCCCGCCCAGAGCCGCGTCGCTGCAGGCAGGACAGAGCTGGTCCCGACCATGGCTGACAAGAGGGCGGGTCGGCTCGGCCCACTCGGAGCCGCCGCTGCCAGCCTCCGGTCCTCGGCCCCGACTCCCGTCGGCAGCGGCGGCTCTGGATGAGCTGAGCTGACCTGCCCCCTTGTCAGCCATGGCTGGGGCCGGCTCTGTCCTGCTGGCAGCAGCGTGGCTCTGGGGAGGCTGACCCAACCCACTCTGCTCCTGTCCAGCAGGGAGCCAGGGCGGGGGACCAGAGGCCGCCCACTGGCAGCGGCAGCTCTGAGCGGGCCGAACCGACCCGCCCCCTTGCCGGCCATGGCCGGGACAGGCTCTGTCCTGCCAGCAGCAGCATGGCTCTGGGCTGACATGACCCGAACCGCTCTACTCCCATCCAGCAGGGGGCAGGGCCAGCAGGGACCATCAGTTCTGCGCCGCTGCTGCTGATGGGAACTGGCCCCGGGAACCAGAGGCCGCCCGCTGGCAGGTGCTAGCCCTGGCCGGCAGGGCACCCAAGGGCTGGCCCTGCCCCTTTTGGCCCTGCCCCCAGCACCTGCTGAGTCTTAAAGAGTCAACTTAAGTCTTGAGTTGACCTAAAGAGGTGGTGTTATTAAGTCAACTTAAGCTTTCCTCAACTTAATGAAATGCTTAAGTCTACTTAATAAAAACTCATTGTGGACACAGCTTTGTTTAAGTCGCCTTAAGCATCCTTAAGTCAACCTAACTTGCCAGTGTAGACGTACCCATAATGTTTAAAGAAGTATTGCCACACATTTTATCAGGACATTACTGACCAGCAATTTCTGAGTTTTCAAAAGATAGCATAAAATGGATATACTTCACAATACCTACCTAGGGTTCCAGTCATGCTGCTCATATCTTCACTGCTGTTTTTTGCCACACTAGGCACATTGACGCAGCAGCCCTATCTCTGACAGCAGGGTGGGCCTGAGTGAGGCCTACAATACCCTTAAGGCATTGAGCTTCCTCTGCTGGCTAGGCAAAAGAGATGATTTTTGTAACTTTTCTTAAATCCACAGCCACTGAGACTCCAGCAGCCAGGCCCTTGTTCCCCTTCCCTCTGCCATGCCGTTAGCAATGCCTCCCACTGTGCCTTCCCTCCTAACAAATGTCCCCTCAAGCCATAGCCTCCTCACACATCTTCCATGGCCTCCTGTGGTGCACAGCTACAGGACTCCCAAGGTTTTAGGGCTCCTCTTTCCCCTGCTTATGTGCTAAAGAAGACCTATGCCCCTCACCCTTATGCAGACCCTCAGTCAGGGAAAGGACTCTGCGATTCTCCAGTCCCAACATTTGAGGACAACAGAGTACCTTCCCTCCCACAACCCCCTTCCTTCTGCTTGAAGGAGTCCATCCAGGGCTCCTCTATCCCGCATGACTGCTGCTGGCTGGTAGCTGACTCCCTACAGCCCCGTGAAGACCCAGCTCCATACAGGGAGGTGCTAGAAGCAAAGAGTGCTGGGAACTGAAGCTGTGATGAACATGAAGGGAGCCCCCATTCTCCTCAGTCATGGCCCCTCATGCACCTCTCCCCCAGACAAACAAGGGAAGTTCATATGTAAAAACATTTAAGGTAGAATTAAGGCTCCCTCAGCGCTGGGTGGTAATTCCTTAGCTCCCGCAGCTCTGCTCCCTTAGCCTGGTGTGGGGTGTGTTAATTCGGGGAAGGGGTAATTCACTAGCTTCCTAGCGACTGGGGCCTCCTAGAGGGCTCTGGGGTTTAAACTTGTCACTGCAGGATTGTGCTCTGACTTGCCAGTGTGTGCTGGTGACCCTATTCCCTAGAGCTGTGCCTGAGATCCTGCTGTGGGGTAAGTATCCCCTCTCCATTAGTGCAGGATGGAAGGGGGTCTCTGTGTCTCCCCCCTCCCTCTACTGTACTGTGTGGGACCAACTACCTGCCCTTCTTGTCCCCTGTGCTACTTCTAGCTGGCATGTGGATGTTTGCTTTCCATGACCTCCCTGATTAGCTGCAGCACAGCAGGGAGCTTTGCTGCAATTTTAATTAAATGATAAGGGGCAGAGCCCCGAAGTGGAGAGATAAGCGCACTGGAGTCTGCTGCCACACTCGCTGGGGCGCCGGGGCTCTCTCTGATGAGCTCTGAGAAGCTCCAGAGCAGAGGCAGGATTCGTTAACCCTTGGAGGAGCCTGGCTCTAGAGCTGAGCTGCAGCAGGTGGCAGAGGGACATGGGAGACATAGGATGGCACCAGGACCACCCCAGCAGAGCTTCATCTGGAACCTGCTGGGTGTGGGCAGTGCTTGTTTTGTGACGGTACGCAGGGGGATGGAATACTGGCATCTTTTTGGTGGCCCCGCTGCCCAATTGGGGGGGGGGGAGGGGGGAAGTTCAGCAGGGGAAAGAAGCATGCTTCTGGAAGAAGAGAGGTGGCACAGGAAGAAGAGGGGTGGGAGAGGCATTTTTCAAATTTACTGTCAAGATATGAGTACCGACACTTTTTTTTTTTAAAACAAAAAAAACCCACTGATGCCAGGGACTTGGCCACCTCTCTACCCCTCCACTCCCTGGGCTTTTCAGGCATCCATACTGAGGAGTGTCTCAGAGGAGGAGCACATGACTGCCTGTGTCACAGATCCCGGCACAAGGTACGGCTCCAGAGTCGGTGGCCTGGTTCTTTCTGCAGGACACCCCATGCTGCCTTAACACCTTTGGAGCTCCAGGCCTTGCAGCTTTGGGATGGGCTGAGGCAAGTTGTGGGCAGCTTGCTCCATGTGGGGAAGAACTCTTGCACTGCTGCTATGGCTGCCACAGACCCACGTGAACTTCAGATTTCTGCTAGTCGAAGGAGGATCTGCAAAGACTGAGCCCCTGGGGGACCGAGAGGGAGACAGGCAGGACTGCTGCCTGGGGGAGTGCTAGAGAAGCTAAAAGCCTGAGCTAGCACAAGAACAAATGGGGATAAACTGGCCTTGTACAAACACAGGTTGAAGATAAGAAGTCAGAAGAGGGACGTTCTGGAGCAGCTTCCAGTAGGCCAGCCCCCTTACTGATTTAAGATGCAGCATGACATATGTTTATTAACTAAGTTGTATGACAGGGCTGCCTGTGACAGCAGGAGATGCAACTCAGTGGCCCAACAGGTCCCTTCCAGCTCTAGATAGGAGCTCTTCCTCCATCTCATGGGATCATTCTGAACAAGCAGCACTAACCTCCTGTCACCAGCAGGCTCTGTGGGGAAGCTGGGAGAATGCGAGTCAGCACTCACTGGGCTCCTGGGGAGGGCTAATTGACATCTCCATTTTAACCCTCATTACTCAGTACACAGGCCTGGCTCCCCCAACACATGCCTCAGCCTAAAGAAACAAGCCCAGGTCCCTGGACCAGCCCCTTCATCGTATGGGCTCAAGCACGCCCAATCCACACACCTTGGCACAGCTGCCTGGATCATCACTGGTTCTGTCATGTCCCAAAACAGGTAGTGGAGAGAGTGGGAGGTTGTGTGAGGTGTTGGCACAGGCAGCCCCTTGCTCTGGGTCAGAGAAGCTGAAGGACTCAGCAATGGAAGGAGCAGGTAAGGATCTAGGCAGGCCAGATCCACCCATTGGAATCCTGCAGGAGTATGGAGGTGCCTGCCTGATCATGGTGGTGGCTGAACAAGAGAGATGTTTCAAGAAGGGAGGCATGACAAATAAGTATTGCTGTAAGGGGGTGTATGAGCTGAGGTTTTGTGTGAGTGGCATGTATGTCTTCCCACGTTTGTTTGCACACACATTGAAGACATGGCAGGGGAAGGCTGAATCCACAAAATCCAGAAAGCCACTCAGCTCGGCAATCTCTTTGCCACATTTCAGGAGAGCAGGATCTGTTATACTAGAACATGTCATTCCTTTCCTGACATTTCCCCATATACCAGATGTGCTCACAGCTTCACTTTCCTAGATCCCAATGCCGGAACAGACCACTGTGATCATCTAGTCCAAGGGGTGGCCTGCGGTCCCCTGCTGCTGTCAGGGAGCTCCGCTACGGCAGCTCACCCCCCAGGTCCTGGCATGCAGCCGGGAGCCAGTCTGTGGCTGTAAGCTGGGAGCAGGGTCCTTACAGGCAGCCCGGAGCAGCCACGTACTTAGTGGGGAGCGGGGAGAGCAGCGGTGGGGGACGGGGAGAGCACAGAGCCAGGCTGCGGCTGCCTGCTGGGAGCTGCTTACTGCTTCACAGCCCGGAGCTGCAGCGGCCGCTTACTACCTCGTTGGGGGGAAAGGGAGCAACAGGGGAAGTGAAGCGGGGGTGTGGGCCACTTACTGCCGGGCCCGGGAGCAGGAGAAGCTGGGGCCGGGGCCGCGGCTGCGGCTGTGAGCTTGTCCAGCTCTCTCAGCAATCCTTCAAAGGGAAGGAACAGGGATTTTGTAAATTAGAGCCTTTTGTAGATTTAATGTCCTGCACTTGTGAGCAATTTCCAGGTTTTGTTTTTGGTTTTTTTTTTTAAACTACAATTAGCACCTGTACCCACCTTGACTGAGTTCTGGAACTCTGTGCTTTTAGATATAGTTGTTGTATAAAGTTTTAGATAGACTGATTTATATCTAAAACTTATATGTAAAAATGAGTGTAGCAGCCTCAAAAGACTCAAAGAAATGGAAGTTGGAGGACAGTGGAGCTGGAAATCAACAAGTTAGTTTCTGGTCTTCAGCCACAGAAATCACATTAGACAAGGGTTGTGTGAAATGCACTGTTTTTAAGAGTTTGATCTTTTTTAAATTGTAAAATTTTTAATTTAAAGCTGTTTTTAATTTTAACTGTTAATTTTTCTTTCCACCAAATAAATGTTTTTAAATTTTAAATAAATGTTTTAAATTAACAATTTAAATTTAATTAAAGTATTTAAATTAATTACTTGATCTTAACTGAAAAATTAATTAATTCAATTTTAATTTAATTTTGAGTAAATAGACTGATGGCCCTTCAGAGCTCTAAAAATTATATTTGTGGCCCTCGAGGCAAAAAGATTGGGAACCACTGATCTAGTCAGTATAACGCAAGCCAGAGAGCTGTCCCCAAATAATTCCTAGAGCAGAGCTCTTAGAAAAACATCCAGTCTTGATTGAAAAATTGTCAGTGATGGAGAATCCACAAGGACCTTGGGTAAATTATTCCAGTAGTTAATTAGCCTTATTGTTAAAAATGTACAAGTCATTTTCACTTTGAATTTGTATAGCTAGAATGTCCAGCCATTAAATCATGTTATACTTTCTCTGCAAAATTGAAGAACCCATTATTAAATATTTGTCAATTAACTAAATAAATGTAGGTATTTACTGATTGTAATCAAGTCAACCTTTAACCTTCTCTTATTAAGCTAAATAGATCGAGCTCCTTGTGTCTATCACTATAAGGCAGGCATGTTTTCTAATGTTAAACATTCTTATGGCTCTTCTCTGAACCCTCTCCAATTTATATATTTATAATTATATTTCTTGAATTGTGTGCCCCAGAACTGGACACAGGATTCCAAGAGAGTGGATGCAGCAGTGCCGAATACAGAGGTAAAATAACCTCATTGCTCCTACTTGAGATTCCAGTTCATGCATATAAGGATTGCATTAACCCCTTTGTCCATAGTGCCATACTCGGGTTCATTCCCCATAAATTTCTTTCAGAGTCACTGCTTCCCAGGAGTCAAGTTCCAAAGGGGTAGCCGTGTTAGTCTATTGCAGAAAGACTCCTCTGCCACAGGACTCTGTTGCTTCCCATGATAGTCCCACATTCTGAAGCTATGGCATACCATCTTTGTTCCTAGATGTATATAGTTATAGTTAACCATTAAACACATTGTTTGCTTTAAAATGTTAAATAGCATAGGGCCAAAAACTGATCCTTGCAGGACCCCTTTAAAGATACCTATTCAATAATGATTCCCTGTTTATAATTACATTTTGAAACCTGTCAGTCTGCCAGCTTTTAATCTATTTAATGTATGCTATGTTCATTTTACATCTTTTTAGTTTTTTAATCCAAATGGCATATCTTCAAAAGGGAGCAGTGGGGTGCAAAATACCTAACTGGTTTCAAAACTGAGCTTGATAAATTTATGGAGGGGATAATAAGACAGCCTAGTCTGGTAACTGACTGATCTTTGGCTCCTCGTTGGGGGGAAAGGGAGCACATGGTAGATGTGTCGATGGGATGATTGATGGGGTGAGTTGTGAGTTACTACAGAGATTTCTTTCTTGGGTGTCTGGCTGGTGAGTATTGCCCGCATGTTCAGGGTTTAACTGATTGCCACATTCAGGGATGGGAAAAAATTTTCCTCCAGGGCAGATTGGCAAAGGCTCTGGAAGTTTTTCAACTTGCTCTGTAGCATGGGGCATGACTCAATTGCTGGTGGATTCTCTGTACCGTACTGTCTTTAAATCATGATATGAGGACTTTAACTTAATCATAGGTTAGAGATTTATTGCAGGAGGAGGTAGGTGTGGTTCTGTGGCTCATCGTGCAGAAGGTCAGACTAGGTCGCATCTACCTTAGTATATACCAAGTCAGATGCTTTGCAGGAGTTTAATATGATACACCAACACCATTACCTTTTCAACTGAACTAAATCTCATCAAAAGAGATACTAAATTAGTTTGACAGGATCCAATTTTCCATAAACCAGTGTTAATTGGCATTAATTATAGTACCTTCCTTTAATTTTTTATTAATCAAATCCCATATCAGCTGCTCCATTATCTTGCCTGTGTTGGATGTCAGACCTATAATTATTCAGGTCATCCACTTTACCCTTTTTAAATATAAGTACAACTTAACAGTTTTCCAGTCTTCTGAAATTTCCCTGACATTCAAGACATATTAAAAAAATATCATTTTGTACAATGAGCTCCTCAGCCAGCTCTTTTAAAACTCTTGAATGCAAATTATCCAGACTTGCTGATTTAAAAATGCCTGACATTAGTAGCTGCTATTTAACATCTCACTGAGATAATAGTGGAAAGGAAAGAGCGTTATCATCATATAACAAGACTGCATCTTTTTCCAAACACAGAAAAATTACAAATTGAACACTTGCCTTTTCTGCATTATTATTAGGGCTGCCAATTAATCACAGTTAATTCATGTGATAAATCTATAGAGTGGATGGTATGATGGGACAGCCTAATTTGGCAATTAACTGATCTTTGACTACAAGTTGTAAATATGCCAATGACCTATGATAGGATGTTAGATGGGGTGGGTTCTGAGTTGGTGCAGAAAATTCTTTTTTGGGGTGTGTCTTGGGTGAGTCTTACCCACATGCTCAGGGATTAGCTGATCACCATATTTGGAGTCAGGAGGGGATTTTCTTCCAAGGCTGCCTGCCTCAGGCCCGGGGTCCTGCCGCCGACTGAGCTGAGCTTGGCGTTGGCAGTGCTTCCAAGGCAGGGCGCGCATCGCCTGCCCGCCCCCCCAGAAGCATCATCAGCTACTGCTGGGGAGGAGCCAACTGCCACCCGGGAGCCATACCACGATCCAGAGAGCCTCGGGTCTGAGACATGGCTCAGGTGCGGGGGCTCAAAGGAGGGCGGCCTGGGGGTGTGGGGGAGGGTTCATGGGGGCTTTGGGGGGGAGAAGGGGGAGCTTGGCCCAGCCCGTTTCCTGCCCAGTCCCGGCGTGTAGCTGGGAGATGGGCTGTGGCTGCTCCCCTCCCCTCCGAGCTTTCTTTCTTTCTTTAAAAAAAAACTTTAAAAAATGTAATTTTAATTACAAACCTTTCTAAAAATTAAATTTCAATTAAAAATTCATTCAAATTCAAGTAATCAATTAATTAATTCTATTTACAATCACTTTGAATTCAACTAAGTAATTTTTAATTTAATTTTAATTAAGTCATTTGGTGGCCCTATTGTATGAAAAGGTTTTAGTGATGCGGCCCTTGAGTCAATATCCTAGTCCTAATGTGACCCTCGTGGTGATTTGAGTTTGAGACCCCTGGGCTAGATGATCATATTGGTCCCTTCTCACCCTTAAAATCTATTAATTTATGTGATTAACATAAAACAAATTAATGAGATAAAAATAGTTGTGGTTAATCAAAGTTTTAATCGCATAGTTAAACAAGAACGGGATACCCATTTAAATTTATTATAAATATTTTGGATGTTTTTCTACATTTTCAAATATATAGATTTCAGTTACAACACAGAGTGTACAGTGCTTACTTTATTTTATTATTTTGACTACAAATATTTGACTTGTAAAAAAGAATAAAAATAAGAAATACTAGTTTTCAATTCACCTTGTAGAAGTCAACTCAGTTCTACCTCTTGTTCAGCCAGTTGCTAAGACAAATGATTTTGTTGACATTTACAAGAGCTAAGTCTGTCCACTACTTATTTATACACCTGAAAGTGAGAACAGGCGTTCTCATGACATCTTGTAACCAGTGTTGCAAGGAATTTACATGCCAAGCATGCTAAATATTCATATGCCTCTTTATGTTTCGACTTAAAGGCTCTAAAGTTTTACATTGTTTTGGTTTTGAGTGCAGTTATGTTTAAAAAAAATCTATATTTGTAAGTTGAACTTTCAAAGTGAAGAGATTGCAGTACAGTACTTGAATAAGGTTAATTGAAAAATGTTATTTCTTTTGTTAATCTTTTTACAAGACAAATATTATAATAATAATATAAAGTGTGCACTGTCCACTTTGTATTCCGTATTATAATTAAAATGAATATATTTGGAAATACAGAAAAACATCCAAAAATATTTATAATAAATTTAAATGGCTATTCTATTATTGTGTAACCATGTGAATAAAACCATGATTAATCATAAATATTATTTTAATCTCACAATTAATTGCAATTATTTTAAAATAATTTGACAACTCTAATTAATATTGATAATTCTACCCTTTCCATCAATAATGGACTAATACCATGGTCAGGTTTCTTTTTGTTCCTAATATATTTTAAAACTTTCCCCTTATTGTTTTTTAATCTGCTAGCCACAGATTCAATCTTGTGAACTTTTGGTTCCCTTATCAATTTTCTACATTCCCTAGCTTCTCCTTTATATTTATTACTATGAACTTCTCCTATATTGTTATTTTTATTTTTTATAGTTGCTTTCACATCTTCTCTAAATGAGTTCAGTTTTTTAAACCAATATGGCATTCTTTGATTATGGCTTTTGAGGTGGGCATCTATTAACAGATCTTTTAAAACTTCTCAATTATTGTTCATATATTTCTGATTAATTTTTTGCTCCAAGCTCACTTGGCTAATAATTGTTTTCAGCTATGTTAAACTGGCCATTTAAAAGCACTCCAAATATATGTATCATGGTCTAGGTGTTATACTTTTGCACATATAACTATGATTAAGTCATGATCACTTGTCCTAGATAACCATTAAGTTTTAGTTCTGTGATTAGCTTCCCTTTAACAGTCAAGGCAAGATCTAACAACAAATACCCCATTTTGGATGCAACACTTCTTGAGTTAGGAAATTTATATTTAGAAATTCCAATGCTTGACCTACCATTCTGTACAGGTATTTGCCTACAGTGCCTAACCATATTGTGAAGACAATGTGGTTTTGCAGGGCTTGTTAACTGGTCTGGGAAGCATGTTGTGTAGTTGTTGCTGAGGACGTCAGTCAGTTCAGGGAGCTGCCAATGAATATATTGCTAAGACTGAACAATAGAAGGCCTGGATATTGTGAGACTATTGGATGATCCAGCAATATGTCTCTTTGGGGATTGCTAGGGTCCGTATTCAGCCTAGGGATTTGCTTGTCTTCATGATTCAATGTCAGCTATTTGGACAGTGGTTAATCGGCAGAACTATCTATGTTGGGGCTGGTCTACACTGCTGGCAGAGTAGCTTGTATAACTCCCATCAACTAACCTTTTAGCGTTCTGTCTTCACTCCGCTTCGTCGTGCCATCGGGAAATGTGCACCCATCAATGCAGCGCTACGCCATTCAAGAGGTGATCTTATTTGTGTGAAAGTCAGTTAACCTTGGGGGCCATTTCTGTCAGCAACTCAGTCTAGCAGGCCACATATAAGAAAAAATAAACTTCATAGCAACTACTTGTACACATGGTCTATAGTCTCTTGACCATTGGTATGAGGGGGAAAAAAACAGTTACTTTAATGAATTGGGGTAAATATTTATGTATCTTTCATTTGATATGATTAAATATAACTAATTCTTAACAGATTTATGTGGGGAAAATCCTGGGCTGGGACAACCAGTGTGGGCTGCAGCAGAAAGGATCACAGGCCGCAGATGGCCCGTGGGCCACATGTTTGACACCTCTGTATTAAGTTGATTTCCAGATCACCTGAGAGTGCTGGAAAAATTGACCAGTGTAGACATGATCTTGGTGTCATAAGAACCAGATGGTTGGACAGAGGAGCTTTCAGCTGGAGATTGTAGGCATCAGGATGCACTTTAAGATTAATTGTTGTTGTTATAACACAGGCATTGCAGGTAACACCCCCTATGGTTAAGATTTGCAAACATTTTCCATTTTTAGGATCCCATTTTCAGGTGCTTTAAAATTTGGCAAAGTTATACTGTTAGGTCTTAAGTTTTCCCTGAGAGGCATCTGCCTCCGGCCAAATATTCTGGAAAGTTTCAGCAAAACCAGTTCGGCCATTTTGGAGAATGAAAAACAACAGAGTCCTGTGGTACTTTTAAAGACTAACAGATTTATTTATCACATGAGCTTTTGTGGGAGAAAATCCCACTTCGTCAGATGCTTTGAAGTTAGGCGAAATATGTTGTTTTTCCCATGATAAAAAAATGCATGCAGCCATTTAGTTGAGAGAATCTAGCACTTCTGAACTTCCAGGAAGGAAATTCTTGCAATCCCTAATCTCGCTCACTACTATCTAGCTTTTGCAACAAATGTGGCAGGTTCCCACCTACACTAGCTACACACCGCTGCCTCGGGGGAGGAGCTGTGATAGTGTTGCCAGCCAGGAAACAGGAACAATTCCCAGAGGGATCCAGTATAGGGGAGCCACAACCCGGGTGAGCAACAGTGAAAGGGAATGGTACAGAAAGGGCACAGCATTTTGGAAGCACAGAGTCCCATGGAGCAGCACTGGGGTGGAGAGGTGCCCAGGGGAGCAGGGCTGTAGGGAATTGACGCTCTGAAGGCTTATTGCCATAGGTGTGCGGTGCCTGGGGAAGCAGGGCCCTGAGTGTTCCACTGGGGATCAACACCAAGGAGCTTTTCTGCAGTGCACTGCAGAGCTGTGCCCCAACAGGAGGCATTTTAGGAACGCACCCAGCTGTGCCCCTGGATCCACAGGGAAGGAGAACGTTCTAGAGTGAGGCTGCAGGCACAGAGTTTGCACTTGTCAGAAAGAAGACTACGGGTTGATGGTTCTAGTGTGTAAGTAGTTGTGTGTGAAATCCAGCAGTGAAAGGCAGGTTGGGAACCAGTGCCTGGAAGGAAACTGAAGCAGGACACATTGAAATTAGAAATAAGGCCCAACGTGTTAGCCATGAAGGTCATTAACCACTGGAGCAAACACATCTCTTGGTGTCTTCAGCTCCAACCTGGCTGCCTTTCTGGAAGAGGCTTTAGCCAAGCACAAGTTACTGGGCTCAGTATAGTAATCAGCAGGGCAGTTCCCTACACAGCAGGCCAGACTAGATGATGTGCTGGTCCCTCCTGGTATTAAAATATATGAATCCCACATCCCATTGTACTCCTCCAGTCCTTCCTACACTGCTGTGCTTCCCTGTCCCTTCCCAACCTGCCATACTCCCCATCCCTTCCCTCTGCACTCACCCACGCTGCCCTATTCCTCTTCTCTGCTCTCCCATATTCCCCACCCTACCACATTCCACTGTCCTTCCCTCACCGCAATGTTAGTCTGGCCTTCCGTCCTGCACCATGTTCTCCCATGCCCCCACTTCATTCCTCCATCTCTCCTCACCCCACTGTTCTCTCCCATCCTTCCCTGCAACGGTTCCCTGCTACACAGCTCTACCCCATCTCATCTGCACATGCACTCCCCCTGCCACACACTGTTCTGCAACACTCTTTTGACTTTCCCCACTGCACTTTCCTGCTGAGTTTCATCATCCCTACCTAATCCAGTTCTTGTCCCTCTCCATAATGCTGTCCTGCCAGCTCTTTCATCCCTCTCTGCCACCTCTCTGCCAGCTGCATACCCCTCACTCTCTGTCCCCACAGGCTTCCCCAGTCACCACCCATCTCTCCCAGCACTCTCTCCTGCATTGGCTTACCTTCCTCTCTATGCTACACCGTGACTTTCTTGGCCCTACCTGCTTCCCTCCCTCTTCTCACTGCTTATCCCTCTCTTATGTCCCCCTTAGCCTGCCTGACCCCCAGCTTACCCAATGCTGCAGACACTGATTTGGACTCCCCTCCATGCACAGACGCACCCAGATGCACAGCACCTGCAAATAGCATGACCCATGCAGCTCTGAGTCCCTAACCTCCTTGATGCAAATGAGTCCCCCAGCCCTGTATGAGCATATCAGGTGTTTTCATGTGGGTGTGTGCCGTCCTTCTGGCACTAGTGCTTGTTGTGTAAACTCCTGATTTTTGCAGCTCTGAGCAAATGGCCATGACTGTGATGTATGCAGGTGTCAGCATGAATCTGTGAGAATGCATGCGCACTCTCTGTGTGTGTGTCCACATCCAGCTGTGTGGGAGCATTCATGTGTGCACAGCTGGGTGAGGCCAGCCCACTGTATCTGAGTGTGCAACTGTAAATCTCCCTTTGTGTGAATGGGCACAATTGTGTGTGTGTGTGTGTGATTGTGCATGTCTGTAAGTGTGTGAGTGTGTTTGTGGATGTCCACATCTGATGTGTGAGTCCCTATGTCTTTGTGCTCCACTAGTGAGGTTCCCACTGCCCTAATTTAATTCCAACGCCAAGCTTTGTGGCAGGGATATGCCTGGGGATGGAGTCAGAATTGGAGGGTGACAGCAAGAAAGCAGAGCTGTGCAGAAGAAAAAATGGTGGGAAAGGAGAGAGACCCAAAGGCTGAGAGCTGGCATGGTCAGGGGACTAGAGAAGGATGGAAGTGGGCACTGGCTAAAATTCTGCAGAGACTGAGCGAAGGGGCTGGTGGAGGTCTGAGGAGCAAACTGGAGCAGGTTAAGAGGAGTTAGAGGAAGGCCTCAGTGGGCAGTGTCGTCCAAATAGTCTGGACTCTGGGGTGGGGCCAGTGGAGTTCAAGACAACAGGTCTTAGAGGAAGCGTGAGGAAAGAGGTGCAAGGCAGAGATGCAGGGGAGGGTTGATCCAGGCTGGAGGGGCTGTGAGGGTCCTGTGGGGAGTGTGTAGGCTGGGGGCTGTATAACGATGTGACCCTGTCATCCTTTTTCTGCTCCTCATTAGAGTCCCCTGGTCGGAGCAGGCCGTGAATGGGGCTCTGAACTGAGGTATGTCTTGCTGCATGGCTGGCTTCCACCAAGGTGTTGCAGCTAACATGCACCCCAGGGGAGGGGCCATGGGAGGAGCTTCCCTGCTCATGGGGGGACTTTTGGGGGGGTGACCCAACCTACATAGGACCTGTGGGTATGACACAGCTGCTGCAGTAGCCAGGGGTTGAGAGAGGCACTGTGGGGGGATGCTGGAGCAGCAAGTGGGAAGCAGTGGGATGAGGCAGTCAGTGGATGAAACCGGGAGGGAGGAGGGTGTGCACATGCGCGCGTGCATGTGACACAGCTATGCTAGGAGCTGGAGGGGTGGAGTGCAGTGGCCAGCAGGTTGTGTCTGGAAAACAACATTATCCAGAACATCGGTTGATCATTAACTCTGTCTCCCAGCACCAGCCCCACCTGTCTGTCGCCTCGCATCCAGCCACAAAGCTCTAACCTCAGACTCGATTACCAGTGTGTGGGGCTTGACCACTGGTCCCCAGCACCCAATCCATGGTACCTGTGCTCACTTTCAGCCCCGGCTGGCAGGGGCCGGTCTTAGTGAAGTCATGGGTTTACTTATAGGAAATCTGCCCTCAAAACTGGGCAAAGGGGACTCAGGAGTCATGGTGCCCTAGAGCTTGGAGCTGTAGAAAGGGGAGAAGGACATTGGGAGGGAGCTCTTGGAGAGGATGGGGCACAGTAGGACAGGGAAGCTCTGGGAAAAGGGGTTCTCTGTTGGAGTAACATGGGAACCCAGTCTGGCAATGTGTGTGTCACAACCCAGCAGCTGGGGATGTAGTCTTTCTCTAAAATATTTTTCTCTGTGTGTTTGTACAGTAGAGTTTGGGACTTTGAGTATTGTGGGGGAAGGCACAGTTATCTGTGGGATGTGTGTGTGTACCAGATGAGTATTGTGTATATGTGTGAATATTGTGTCTGAGTATTTGATGTGTAAATCTGGCATTGTGTCACATTGTTTGTGTTGGAAAAATTGTGCATCTGTGACAAGTTTGTGTCTGTTGTGACTTTTCTGTGTGTGGTATAAATGTCTCTCCAAAAGAGTATTGTGTATCTGCAATGTAACATGTTGAGAAGAATCTGTCATCTTGTGAGGTGTGCAGTGGTCTCCAAACTTTCGCTAGCAGATGGCGAAATGCTCATAGGTTGCAACGGCAACTGCCCTTCAGAAATAGATCACAATCTACTGGTTGGGGACCACTGTATAGCATAGTGATGTGTGGTAGATTGCATGGGGTGTTGATTATGTGGAGCATATAATCAGTGTACTGTATATGGGCGTATTGTGAATAGTATGATGCAGTGCTTTTTCTCTAAAAGAAAAGGTGCTAGTATGCTGGCAGGAGTGGGGGGGAGGGGGACCCTCCACCACCGCCACCCCCCAGCGGCCTTCCCAGGACCCGCCTTTCCGCTCCCCAGGCCCCTTCCCTGCTCCTCTTGGCCCTCCCAGCCCCTTTCCCACCCACCCGCTCCTCTCGCCCCCCTGCTCCCTGCCGCCGATTCTCCACTCCTCTTGACCCACCCACCGGCTCCCCGCTCCTCTCTGTCCCCCACCTCCCCTTTCCTGCTCCTCTCAGCCACCCCAGACTCTTCCCCACCCCCCACCAGTTCCCTGCTCCTCTTGCCCCCTCAGGCCCATCCACCTGCTTCCCACTCCTCAAGCCCCCCCAGGCCCCTTCCCCGATCCTCTCAGCCCCCCCCCCCTCCCGGGCCCCATCCCCATCCACCACCGGTTCCCCGCTCCCCCCACCCCGGGCCCCTTCCCTGCTCCTCTCGCCCCTGCCCCTCCCCTTGCTGGTTCCCTGTCCCTCCCGGCCCCCTCCCCCCTTACCTGGCCAGAGCTGCAGGAGTGGCCAGAGTTGCTCCCTGGCTAGGCTGTGCCCGCCCTGAGCCACACATCTGAGCATGCTCAGAGCAGAAGATTTGAAAAAGCTCCAGCCTGGCTGTAGCTCCCAGGCATCTTCAGGTTGGATTCCAGCCCCTGATGGGCCGGATTCTGGCCCGCAGCCACTGCTTCTGGCCTCTGCTGTCCCCACTGTCCAGCTGGGGCCAAAGTCAAAAGGGGAAGGAGATCCGGTCCTTTCCCTGTCCTGTTGACCCTGGCCCACAGCTGGGCAGCCAGGCTGGCCAAGGAAAAGTAAGTGCTGGTATGCAGTACCAGTGTGTACCAGCAGAAAAAAAGCCCTGGTATGATGTGATATAGTTTGGCGGGTGTACTCTGCGTGGCATAGTGTATGGAGGATGTGGAGTGTGTTATCTGTGTGAGAGCAGGTTTTTAAGTGTGTATGGTATTGTGCGGGGGTGCAATGTATGGTATAGTCTGTATATGTGTGTCAGAGGGGTGTGGTGTGTATTGGATAGTGAGTATGTAGTTATATGTGGTATTGTGTGGGGCGGGGGAGTAGTGTATGTGGTGTGTGCAGACTGGTATAATGTGAGAGGAGTGTAATGGGTATGGTTTTGAGAAGTGCAGTGTGTGTGGTATAGTGGATGTGGGGATGAAGAGTGCATAGTATTGTGTGTGTGTAAGAGTGATAGAGAGGCAGATGGGAGTAGTGCATGTGGTATTTTGTTGTGGGGGGGGTGTTTTATGTGTGTGTTACAGTGTGTGTGTGGCAGAAGGGAGTAGTGCATATGGTATAGCATACTGTGCGATCCCTAAAGCATAGGATGAAAGAGATCAGAGCAGCTTCCCTTGGGTTCCAGCGCCTGGCTGGATCTCCCAGGGTGGTTGCGCTGGAGGAACTGGTGTGTGTATACAGTAAGGAGGCTGACAGGAGGCCCTGGGGATGTGTGTGTCCATCTGGGAGGGTGGCTGTAGGGGGGATCTGTGACTGGTACTCCAGTTACTTGACTGTGCCTGGGGGAGATAAGGAACTGGTCCTTGGTACAGGCCAGTGTTGCCTGGTGCAGGGCAGTGAGTGGTTCCTCATAGTGGAAGGGCCAGATTAAGGGGCCCCGGGCTGTCCATTTGTGTCCCCCCCCCCAGGTCCTGGAGCCAGAAACTGTGCTCCCACCCCACCCCTGGGCCAGCTGTTCTGCCTCAGGGGGTGGCCCCGGCCGGCATGCGGGGTGGCCTCTGGTCGTGGTGCTCCAGAGCCCAGAGTGTTGTCCAGCTGCTGCACCGGGGTCTCCAGGGGGCCAGCCACGCCAGCCTGAGCCATGGGGCCCCAGTGCGGCATCCCTAGAGCACTCTGGGCCGTGGAGGGCCATGTCAAAGGCCTCCCTGTGCACCAGCTGGCCCCACCCCTGGCCTAGAGTGCAGAGGACACACACTGGCCTATCTCACCCCCAGGGGTAGAACAGCCAGCCTGGAAGTGGGGCGAAAGCACTGGGGCCTTCCTTTAGGCCAGGGTCTGGGGCTGCAGCCCCTAAAGCCCCTGTGTTAATCCGACCTTGTATAGTGGCTAGCTGTGCAGCCAGACAAGGAAAGTGGCTGGTGCCCAGAGATACCTGGTAGTGCCCCAGATCAGAGAGTGGATTTTGCACAGCGATGCCTGGCTGTGTCTGGGCAGAGGAAATGCCAGATATCCAGAGAAGTGCCGTTGTGCCTAGGTGGGGATGGGGCTGGTGCCCAGAGATTCCTAGCTGTGTCCAGATGGAGTACTTGTTGCCCAGGGATGCTTGGCTGTGTCTGGGGATAGGGATTGGTTGGTACCCAGGAAATGCCTGGCTGTCCCTGAGGGAGGCAAGTGGCTGGCACCCAGAGATGCTTAGATGTTTCCAGGGTGTGGCTGGTTACTGAAGATGCCTGGCACTGTGCCCACTGTTGGAGAGCGACTGCAACAACGGGGGAACAGGTTGTGGCTTGGATGGGGGAGTGGCTACTACCCAGGGATGCCTCATTTTCTCCAGGGTGGGACAGTGGTTGGTGCCCAGTGACCCTGTCTTGTCTCAAGCTGGGTGCAATGGTTGGTGCTCGGGCAGCTGGTACCTGGTTCGCAGGCATCTCTGGATTTGCCTTATTTGGGGAAGTGGCTGATGCCCAGGGTGGGAGAGTGTTTTGTGCACAGGGATGCCTGGCTGTGCCTGTGGTCAAAGAGTGACTGATGCCCTGCTTGATTGCATCCAAATGGGGAAGAGGCTGCTGCCCAGAGTGAGGGACGGGTAGCCTAGTGATATCTGTCTGTACTGTGCGTGTGGATGGTACCCAGGTATACCAACCTGTGTCCTGCGTTGGGGAGTCTCTGTTCTTCTTCAAGTTATGGTCCCTATTTGACTCCACTGAGGGTTGTTGCATGCATGCATCATGCATCTGGAACCAGAGAATTTGAAAGTAGTGGTGTCCATTGGTCCACATGGTTTTGTCCAAGATATTGTGCCCTCTGTTCCTTCTCACTGCTGCATGGTCTGAGTTGGAGGTCCTGCTGTCCTCAAAACGCCTCAAAATAAAAACAAAAAGCAAAGCTAGTTTTATAATTGTATATCGTTAGATTTTTCTTCTTTTACTGTAGATTTTAGTGTTAGTTATAGTGTTAGGTTTTTAGAAACTTTGGAGTCTCTGTTTTCAACCAGTTCTCCCTCACTCCCCTGAAGATGCCTGGCTGAAGATGCCAGGGTTTATGATCTGTGCCTCCTACCCGTGTTCTTTCTTAGTCAGTGACAAGTGACAAGGCTGCATTTTTTGACTGAGAGAAGCCCATTTGTCATCCAGATGCAGAATCTGCTTTTCCTTCCCACTAAGGCTGGGCTCTCTGCCTCGAGAAGGCATGAGGCTGCTGTCAGATCCAGGCCGGGGAAACCACCCACCTGTACATCGGCCTGAAAAGTCCAGGAGAATGCCTCTGACCACAGAGCTCCAGTCTGGTTCCTCCAGTAACAATGCTACAGATCCCATTCAGGCAAGAAAGCATGCCAGTAAGTCCCTCCAGACCCAAGAAAGACAATACACCTTGCACAAGTAGCAGCCATGAAGAAGTGGCACTTTCCAAGGCTCACAAGCATGACAAGAAGTCACAAAGCCCACCAGATCCCCTGGCTGCATGCACCGAGTCACGTACATCTTCCAAGTTGGTACCCCCTAAATTAAGGGATCCATTGGTTCTGAAGCAGTTCACTTCTCCAGTTCTGGTTCCATCTAGAGCAAGGGTGGGCAAACTTTGGCCCGCGGGCTGGATCTAGCCTGTGAGCAGCCTTCTTCTGGCCCACCAACTGCACTGGTCCAGCAGCCAGGAGAAACAGCTGCTGCAGCTGCTTGGGACCCTTCCAACCAGGCAGCCCCACTCCCTCCCACTCCATGAGCCACAGCTCTACAACCAGAATGGCACAGCTCCTTTCCCCCTCCTTCCCAACTGGGCCAGCGGTGCCCTGGGTCCACACGTCGGCCACTCCCAGCTGGTCGGGGGTGGGCAGGCGGTGCTGTCCTCTTAGGTAGATTATCATGTAGGGTACACCAAGCCTGCAGCTCCTGTTCCTCCTGTCCCTGGCATGGCTGCCTGGCCTTGGAGGTAGGGGCAATCTCTCCCACTCCCTTGGACAGCACCAGGGAGTTAGATGACTTTGCCCTTATGAGCAGCCCTGTCATGTTGAGCCATCAGAGAGAGTGCAGAGCCCTGGTTTCCATGGAGTCTCTGCCTGGCACGAGTAGCCGCCCCTCTACTATTCTGGCTGAGGCGCGCAGACCGGAAACTGGGTCGGGAGGGGCAGGGCATGGTCCCTTTTCCCAGCTGTGTATGGGGAGGAAGCTGAGGAGACTCCCATTTCTCTCCTCCATTGCAAGCTGAGGAGCCTAGCCCAGGCTCTGCCCACCCAGCTCCTGTTCTCCCTTCCTGACACACACTACTGGCTGGGCTGGCCAAGCCCAGCTGGCCCACAGACCGCCTGCTGGAGCATGGCAGCTGTGCTCCTCTTCCCACCACCCAGGACCCAGCGGAGTCCCATCTGGAGCATGGCAGTTGCTTGCCACAGCCTAACCAGCATCCAGTTCCCCCCTCTCAACTCCTACTCTTCCCCTGCATTACCAATTAAAAAAAACCCAGGGTGGAGGGTGAGGGGGGAATAGCAGTACAACTCACCCCCTCCCAGTTCCTTCGGTCCAACCCTTTCCCTGTGCTGTGGGGAGGGGAAAAAATACAATAGTGCAAAAAAGTTGGGGGGGAGTGAAAAAACAAAGTGCAAAAAGCTGCCTCCCTGCTCCATTCTTCCCCCCAAAACTTCCCTTCCTAGCTCCGCCCCCTCCCACCTTGTGGGACTGGGTGGTGCAGTGACCACTCCCCCTCCAAACACTGTCCCTGCCATGAGTGGTCATACCTCGGATGTGGCCTTCAGGCCAAAAACTTTGCCCACCCTGATCTACAGAATGTGTGCCGCTAATGCCAGGGGGGTTGAAGTCAGCTCCAGGGTCTTTTAAATTTTTTTTTCTGGGGGAAGCAAAATCTCCATCTCTCTCCACAGGTGGCATCCAGGGATGTATGCTCTCCTATCCTGGACTTACCTCACTTGAGTCGTGCTCCCCTACAATTCATACAGTTTCACTAGTTCCAACAGTACTGCCATTGGAACTGGAGTTTGACTTATTGTCATCAAATGATGTGGAGGGGACTCAGGGGTTGCTCCTCCCCTACCATAGATACTGACTCAATGAAACCCTCCATTTCCCCATCAAAGGAGTTATTGATACCCCACTCCATGGGGCCCACCACAGTATCTGACAGTCCATCCTTTTGGCTATACTGGGGGGCCTGGGCTCAATATTAGCCTTTGGAGCCTCCCAGTTCAGAAAGAGAGGATTCATTCTTCTTCCCACTTTGGGCATCCTCCTGTAGGTATTCAGTAACAGTTTTTGTAGGAGGAGCTGTTCAGAGCACTTCCTATGTTAACGCCATAGCAGTATCTGTTCCTCTCATCATCTCCCGATACTGCTGTGTCCTCAGCTCCTCACTTACTTCCAGATGACTTCCATCAGTTCCAGGACCTTTTGTTCATAGTGGCTCATGGTAGCCTCCATATTCATTAGACAAACAGGATCAACTTAGCGATATCTTGCATGCCTTGGTACTTACCATGGTGGTGCTAACAATCAATGATCCCATTCTTCAGCCAACTAAAACTGCCTGGCAAAGCCCAGCCACTTGTGCACCCCCAAGGGGCAGAGGAAAGGTATCAGGAATGAGCTAAGGGATCTGAATTCCTGTTTTCTCACCCCTCACTCAGTTCCCTCATGATACAAGTAGAGATGGAGCAGACCAGGCAGTGACACGTACACCCCAACCTCGCAGACAAGAAAGTAGACAACTGGACTGGACTTTCTGGAGTGCAAGGTCTTCTCATCAGCCAGCCTTCAGTTTTGGATTTCCAGCTACCAGGCATTATTAGCTAAATATGACTTTCTCAGTCATGGCAAATTGATGGACTTTGCAGACAAGCTTCCTCAGCACACTTGTGCCTGTGTTAGAGAAGGGCAAACTGGTCAAAAGAACAGTGCTCCAGTCTGTGATGGATGCAGTAGATAAGTCTTAATGTATGATGGCCATGGTGATAGTCATGAGGAGGGAATTGTGATTTCATTCATCGGTTTCCCCAGAGAGATGCATGATACAATAGAGGGTCTTTCATTCAATGGATCTCACTTCTTCGATCAGAAGATTAATGATTCCTTCCACTCTCTCAAGGATTCCAAAGCCAATCTGTGATCACTGAGTATCTACACACCTGCACCTAAGTGAAAATTCAACTGTCCGCCATCTGCACAATGACACAGAACTCCTTAGTTCTTCCATCCAGCAGCCCTACGAACCTCCTCACAAGCAGCAGAAGACTCAGCCATTTCATCCTCCAGATCCATCATCACAACAGTCAGCATCACATGCTCAGTCCTCCCAAAAGTGCTATTTCTGAGTGCCTCTGGAGAGCCACCAACCACCTTGCCTCCTGCCATAAACCCAACCCACCCTCTTTGGCTATGTCTACATTGGTTAAGTCGACTTAGAGCGGCTACACTGGAAACTTAAGTTGACTGCCTGTGTCCACACTGGCAAGTGCTAGGTTGACGGAGGAGAGCCGCAGCTGGGGGATCAGGCAGGGGAGCAGGGAGAGCTGCAGCTGGGGAGAAGGGAGAGCTGCAACTGGGAGATTAGGCAGGGGAGAAGGGTGAACTGCAGATCTCCCTTCTCCTCTGCCTGATCCCCCAGCCGTGGCTTTCCCTCCCCAGCCATGGCTCTCCCTTCTCCCCTGCCCAATTCCCCCAGGTGTGGCCCTCCCTTCTCCCCTGCCCAATCTCCCCAGCCCATCCCCCGGCCTGGAGGGCAATTAGGTCGACTTAGGGCATCCACACCAGCTTTAAGTTAACTTAATAAGGTCAACTTAGGCGTTGTCGACTTTCAGAGGTGGAGTTATTAAGTCAACTTTAAGAAGCGCTTAAATTGACTTAAGGAAGCACCCTGTGTGGATGCAGCTTTCTGTAGGTCGACTTAAGTGTCATTAAGTTGACTTAAGGTGCAAGTGTAGGCATACCCTTTGTGGGGAGAGGGCATCTTACATTCATTAAAATGCAATAACAGACAACTGGGTCCTAGATGTCATTTGACATGACTATACAATCAAGTTCACAATGCTACCTTATCTACACCTTCCCCTTTCCTCCTCTCCCTGCCCAGTCCCGCCTCAGGGACCACTCTCAAGGCAGTATCCTCCCCAAGAGGTGGATTCCCTACTGCAAAGTAAAGCGATAGAACCCATTCCTCAATCCTATCAGAGCATGAGGTTCTATTCTGCTTATTTCCTTGTACCCAAGAAAAATGGCAGGTGGAGACCAATCCTAGACTTCTGTCCTCTCAACTGATTCATACACAAGCCAAGGTTTTGTATGGTCACCTTAGCAACTACCATACCATCACTAGAAAGAGGCATATGGTTTATGGCTCTTAATATGTCATATGCCTATTTTCACATAGACATCTACTGATCCTGAGAAGGTTCTTCAGATTCACAATAGACCCTTGACACTTCCAGTACAGAGTCCTACCATTTGGACTCACCATTGCTTCTCAAGGCTTCACCAAAGTTTCCTCTGCAGTAGCAGCCCATCCCCAGCATCAGGGCATCCTTATATTCCCCTATCTCAATGACTGACTCTTAGCAGTGTGATGCAATGGGGACACTTGAGCCTTGACCTGCATGTTGCTTGGACTCCTTTCCTCCCTGGAAGTGAGCATAAACATTGAAAAAATCAATTCTGAATCCCACGCAATGCCTAGAATTCACTGGGGCCTCCACTGATGCAGTCTCAGCACAAGCCTACAAACTGAGGGACAGATCCCAGACCCTATAGAAACCGATTGCCAAAGTGGTTTCCAGTCCTTTTCCAGTCTGGACTCCTCCTTGGCCACATGGTGACTTGCCTATATGTCACCACTTTTGTTCATCTCCTTCCCCTCGCTGCCTTCAGCTGTGGCTCCACTGCAGCTATTCTCTTACAAGGCATACCATGCACTTCTTGCTGATAGTCACCCGAATGGTGGATGGACCCAAGTCAGGTCTGTACCAGGATATGCTTTGTTTAATCCTCACTGGACATGATGATCATGACAGGTGCCATCAGTCACATGAGTGGGCACATGGCACAGAGGACTCAGATCACTCAGGAGTTTAGAATGCACATCAATATTATGGAGCTTTAGCCAGTACGAAGGGCATATTATACATTTCTCCTGTCCATTCACTCTCATTGTGTCTTCATGTCGGACAACACCACCACTGTGTACAGCGTCAGCAAACAAGGGGGCACACAGTTGCCAGTGCTTTGTTTATGAATTTGGTGCCCAAGACCCTGTTGTCTGCAGCCTATCTTCCGGAGACTCAGAATATTATTGCAGACTCTCTCTCATCAGGAAATTCATGGCCAACCACAATGAGAGCTCCAAGAGACCACGGTCAATCACATTTTTGATCAAGGGGGAACTCAAACCAGGTACCTCTTTGCTTCCCACACCAACAACAAATGCATCACGTACTGCTCCAGAGGGGGTCTCGAGGCCTATTCCCAAAGCAATGCCCTAGTCATCTGCTAGGGGAACTAGATCATTTATGCCTTTCCCTGATACCACTTCTGCTTCATGGCCTTCACAAGATCAGATGGGAGAGAGCAATGACCATTCTGATAGCCTGCTCTGGCCATACCAGTTCTGGTTTCCCCACCTTCTCTGCATCTCAGTGCATGCCCTATTTCCCCTGCCAGCTTTCCCAGAACTGCTCACACAACATGGCAGCAGAATCAGGCAACACAGTCCACAGAGACTTCACTTCAGGGCTTGTTTTTTGGTTGACCATCTTTACTAGAACGGGAATGTTCGTCAGCAGTACAAGGCATCCTCTCAAACAGAAGGCAGGAGTCCACAAGTTGTTCCTATCAGCCAAGTATAAGAGCTTCACCTCTTGGGCCCAACAGTGGGATCTTGCCCCTGAGATCTTGCCCCTTGCCCCTTCTTTTGTCCTACCTTTTGTCTCTTGAAGACATTGGGATTTGCTCTCAATTCCATCAAGGTGCACATAACAGCTATCAGTGCCTTCCACCCTCTGTAGAAGGGCACTCAGTATTTACACATCCATGACTACCAGGTTCTGGAAATTCCAAAGGGGTAGCCGTGTTAGTCTAGTTCAGCAAAACAAACAAGGAGTCCTGTGGCACTTTTAAAGACTAACAAATTTATTTATTGCATGAGCTTTCTGTTAGTTCCTCATCTTCAAAGCATCTGACAAAGTGGGATTTTCTCCCATGAAAGCTCATGCGATAAATAAATGTGTTAGTCTTTAAAAGTGCCACAGGACTCCTTGCAGGTTTTGGAAGGGTCTTCTCTTTACCTGTCCACCCATTCAACCTATCACTCCCTAATTGGAACTCAATCTTGTCCTCTCAATATTAATGTAATCACACTTCGACTGGCTCATGCGCCCTGTCTCTCCTTTCCATAAAGGCTGCCTTCCTGGTGGTTATTACTTTCACAAGAAGGATAGGCAAACCGGGGGTGATGAACCCCCACTTTACAATGTTCCATAAGGACAACGTTTGCTTACGCCTGCACCCAAGTGTCTGCCAAAGGTTGTATTCTTCTTTTTTCTCTTCTAGCCCCTACACTTACTTGCTTTCTTTCTGAAGCCTCACGCTGCACCTGCACTCTCTTGGTGTTAACAAGTCCCTAGCCTTCTACCTGCAGTGGACGAGATCATTCAGGAAGTTCCCTAGACTGATTTTTTTACTATAGCTGCCAGGATTAAGGAACAGGAGATCTTCACACAGAGGATTTCTAAATAGGTCTCGAGGTGCATTATGATCTACTGTTGGCTCTCTGAACTGTCTCCACCCCTTGAGGTGAGGGCCTATTTCACGAGAGTGCACATATCAACTACAACCACCCTGCGTGATGCACCACTTCCAAAAATATGTAGAGCAGCCATAGGGAGTTTGGTACATAACTTCGCTGCACATGATGCCTTCATGGATGTGATGGAAACCTCGTTTGGCACAGCTGTCCTCCGTTCAACCTTTTCCTCACACCCTTCTGTGAACTAGGTACTGCCTGTTAATCACACTCAGCAGACTACGGTAGGGCCCATTCTTCAAAGAAGAGCAGGAATTACTCACCTGTAACTGGAAGTTCTTTGGGATGTGTGGTCCTTGCCTGTAGTCCAACCCTACCCTCCTTCCCGTTTGCTGCAGATCTCTTGTGGTTTTGGTGAAGAAGAAACTGAGGGCACAGGTTGTCTGCCCCACTCTTTATTGCCTCAGATGAAAGCAGGAGGCAGAGTAAGGGTGCATGCATGGATTAAAACTACTACACTACTACTTTCAAATTCCTGGGCTCCATACACATGGCGTGTGTCTAGGGCCCTCAGAAGATACAGGTAGGAACCATACATCTTCAGAAACCTCCAGTTACAAGTAAATAACTTCATGCCTTGGGGGCCTGGATGTGTGAGGGGTGGAAGAATGGCTGGGATTTGAGGATGCCTGGCAGTGTTTGGGGTAGAGTGATGCCTGAGGTGAAGAAGTGGCTGGTGCCTAGGGATGTCTGCCTGTTCCTGGGGTTGGGAAGTGGCTGGGCTCCAGTACAACCTGTAGCTACAACGCCTGTAGCATGTGAGTCGATGGTACCTAAGTATTCCGGGCTGTGCCCCGACTCAGAGTGGCTAACTCCCAGAGATGCCTCTCTGTGTTTGGGTTGAGATGCTGGCTGAAGTCCAACATGGGGAGTGACTGGATCCCTGTCTATGCTTTTCATAGAGGAGTGGGTGTGCCCAGTGTTGACTAACTATGCCTTGGGTATGGGAACAGGTGATGCCCAGGTATGGCTGCTTTTGCTTTTGGCTCGATTGGGCAAGTAGTTGATGCCCTGGAATGCCTGGCTCTATCTGGGTGAGGGGTGGCTGGTAAGTGGGAGTGAGGGAGCAGTGAATATCCAGGGATATCTGGCTGTGCTGAGAATGAGGGAGCGGGAGGCCCAAGATTGCCTGGCTTTTTCTGAGGCCTTATACACACTACAGCCTTATCACGCAGTAAGGAGGTTTACCATGCAATATGGCTGCCAGCGTACATATTACAACCTTGCTTGTTGCGCAGCCACAGCCCTTTTGCTGCACAACAGGTAAACCACCCAGACAAGCATGGTGATGCTTCCCACGGATCGTCTGTTGCGCAATAGAGTGTGTTTGTACACTCGTTGAGCGTTAAACAGCCTCCAGAAATGTCCCAGAGTGCCAGTCGAGGTCACTCTGGGACACCGGAGCTATCATACTTGTCAATTTCCCTGCTCTAACAGAGCAGGGAAATTGACAAGTAGCCGCTGCTGCTGCCGGGGTTTCCGGCTCCCCGGTGGCAGCAGGGCTCCAGCCGCCAGGGATCCCAGGAGCTCTACTGCTTCAGGGGACCCAGGAACCCAGGCGACTACGGAGCTGAAGCTGTTGGGTAGCCAGCAACCCGGGCAGCTGCAGAGCTCAAACCGCCAGGGATCCCAGCTCCTCGGCGATGGCGGCTGCCCTCCCACCCCCCACCCCGGAGCTGGGGCTTGAGCTCCGCAGCCACCTGGGTTGCCAGCTCCGGGCGGCAGCCGCCGCCGAGGAGCCAGGAACCCCAGTGCCTTGAGCTCTGCAGCTGTCTGAGTTGCCGGATCCCCCATGGTAGCAGAGCCCCAGCTGCAAGGGACCCCTGCCACAGCAGGGCTCAAGCCACCGGGAGTGCCGGCTTCTTGGTGACAGCGGAGCCCCAGCTGACGGGGAACTCCTGCTGGGAGCCCAGGGGTTGCCAGCTTGAGGGAATCCCCATGGCAGCAGGGCTCTAGTCGCCGGGAGTGCCGGCACTCCTGGTAGTTTGATCCCCACTGCCACAGGGTTACCCTGCAGCTGGGGCTCCTCTGCCGCGGCAAAGCCAGCAACCCTGGGCAGGTAGATCGCTGTAATCGCCTGGGTTGCTGGCTCCTGGGCGGCAACCACTTGAGCTCCACAGCCGCCTGGGAAGACAGCCACTCCAGCGGCTTGACAGCTCCCTGGCAGCAACAGCCACCAGGGAGCTGGGAACCCCATCCCACAGCCAGGACCGGAACCCTGGCTGCTACAGTGCTTGGTGCGATAGGTGCCCACCATGTACTGCTCTGTATCCTGCAACAGCTAAAATAAGTGTGGACACTCCGTTGCAGTGTAAGGAGTGCAGTGTGTACACATTCCTGCGGAACAAAAACCATGTGACTTTTAAAGTGCATGGGGCTTGCTGCGCAAGGATTTTGTAGTGTGTACATGGCCTGAGTTTCAGGAGCAGTTGGGGTCCTTCTCTTTGGCCTGTGGAAGAAGTGACAGAGATGGGCCATGTTTCCAGAGCTCCTGGGCAAGTCCCTTTTGCCCCTGCAACCAGCAGAGAGGCTGCTACACGAAGCCTGTCAGTGAAATAGCTTCCAAAGTGCCATGGGCTTAGCCCTGGCAGTGCAGTGCCCTAGGATCTGGGTCCAGAAGTGGCCCTTATGCTGAGGGGCTTGGGTATGTGGGGTTAATGCTGCGTTTACTTCCCTTCTCTCTAGATCTCCGACCTCTGCCTGATGTAGCCATGACTGGGACCTGCACTCGGGAATGCACGGAGTTTGGCCACTCCGACACCTGCTGGATGCCTGGCCAGTCCTCCCCGAACCGCAGGCCCAAGAATGCCCTGAAACTCTCCACTTTTGTGCCTTACCAAGAACGGGGGAGTCAAGAGCAAGTTGGGAACGGCAGCCCCAGACTCTCAGAAGAGCGCAGCACCAAAATGGCCAACCTCCGCCTGCTCCCCACATATAGTGCCTTCTCCAACAGTAGCCATGAGCCCTGCAAGGACTCCCCTATGGAGGAAATTCCTCTCACCCAGACCTCGGACTTCCAGCCAGCCACCACCCCCTCATCTCAAACCACTAAGAGGGAGATCTACCTGTGAGGCTGGGCTCAAAGGGTGGGAAGCAGATGCATTTCGAAGGCCAGTGTCCAGAGGAACATTTGAAACTTTAATGCTTTATTGCTCCTGCAGCCGGTTCTCCAGGTCGTTCCCAGTGTCCAGTCCCCTCTGGGGGAGACGCCCTGCCTGGCTCTGAGGACCCAGAGTAGGGCAAGGAGCTGAGGGCCTTTCTAACTCGTTGTCTGGGAGCAGGGTGTGTGTGTGAAACTTAAGGAATTTCCAAGCACTTGAGGGTGCTTCTTTGGACTGCTGTGTCGGGGGGGGGGGGGGGGGGGGGGGCCCCCACCAGGCTCCACGAGCGGGGGGCACAGCCGGGGTGAAGGGCTTAGGTACCAAAGGTCCATGCAGAGCTGGTGGAGTTCCTGGGGAATGGGACAGAGGGGTGTCTCCATGTGCAGGGAGCGAGCTGCCTGTTGCTTTCCTGTAGACTCCTGTAAATATGAATCTTAGGAATGACATTCAAGTCCTGCCTGATTGAAACTTTTCTTGTCCTTGAAACAAAAGACATTTCAACAACACAAACCACAGGGAGCCAGTTCCAGCTGTGAACGGTTTGGTGCATGGAAGAGCACAGGGGAACACAGCTTCCAGTCCATGCTCCTGTTCCATATTGTAAATAGAGATGTGACTGGTTCCTCAAACAGCAGTGGGGAGCTGGAGGAGAGGGGCAGGGGTCTGGCCTTGGAGCTAGGGGCTTTCTGCTTTTACACCCTGGCCTGCTTGCCAAGTGCCATCACTGTGCCCACAGGCTGCCCAAGGACTGCTCAGTGCCAAAACTGAGGGCCCCCTTTGACTGTGTACCCATGGATGGCAAAGCTGAAAAAGCCAGGAGCAGGCTTGGGGAGTCCCGCTTCGATAACAACCCCTCTGGCTGTAGATGGCTTGGCTCTTGGCTCTTCTAGAGAGAAGAGAGGCACAGGCCTTGCACCTCTCCTTATCCTTTTGTTCCTCCTCTAGGGTAGGGAACTCCCATGGGGCCATCTGTGCCATGAACTTGACCTTTGACCTGCCGCCTGTAAGTCACCATTTGCCTTTGTGAGGAGGAGCTTTGTCTGTCTCAGGGTCATGCTAGGGGCCACCGGCCCCTGCGAGCTGGAGTCCCGCTGCCCTTAGGCCACAGAGCCGCTCTCAAGGGCTCCAGCGTTCTCTTCCAGTGTCAAAGGTCATCCAGTCCCCTAGGGGTGGCACCCCAATTCCCCCTGGCCTCCAGGGTCTGCCTGCCAGGCACCAGCAGCTCCAAGCTCCCTTCACAGAGCACCAAACCCCATGGGACACTGGGCAGCGCCGAGAAGGACACGTGTCTGTTGGGGTAGCCTTTGGCTTAGCCAGCCTGAGCAGGACATGGATCCAAGCAGTGGCCTTGCTGGGACATAGCTCCTCCTGGCTCTGCCTGAACACTCTCGTGCTCTTGGAGGCCTGGGAGCTGCTCCGGTGACTAGGTTTCTGTTCCATTCTCAACCTGTTCTGGCCTGAGCCCAGCTCCAGAGCCTGTCCCACCTGGAGCAGGGAGGGTGACTCATGCCTCTTTCTCCCTCGGCAGCATGCTGCCTCTCCCCATCCAGTAGGGACACGAGGAGGAGCGTGAGGTGCACAACTGTTCTCCCCTTCCTGTCTCCTCAGCACCCTTCATCGCTGGACTCCTCCTTGGGGGTGGCCACTGGCAGCTGCATGATAACAGCTTTTTGCTATCTTTGAGCAGGTGGGGCCCCTCAGTGTATCTGCTGGCAGGGCCCCCTCTCCTTTCTGGTGCCTGTGGGTGGCTCTCAGGTCTTTCCTGCAGGAGGGGGATTGTTAGCCCATCCCATCAGTCACAGAAGGTCCAGAGTTGTCCTGGAATCCCCAGTGGGAGTCGGGAAGCTCAGAGCAGTGGCCCAAGGGGCTTTCCCTTTCCTTAAGCCCCCCCCCCCCCTTGCCTCCAGTGTTCAGCAAGACTCTTGCCAAGTAGCTCCTGATTCTGTGCTTTGGGTGGTGGTGGTGGGACTGGCCAGCTTCACAGCAGAGCCTGCTCAGGGCTGGGTGGCCAGATGGGCACAAGCCAAAGCAGGTGTGCCCCAAAGAGCTCCAGACTGAAAAGGCACAGAGCTAGCAATGGTGGGGGAAGAGAAGCAGAGGGCGACTCCTAACTGCCCTCCCCTGCCCACTCTCAGTGCCCAGTCCTTGTGTCCTCTCTCCTGGTGACATGATGAGGGGCCATGCCACCGCAGGTCAGACCTCCAGAGGTGCCACGTAGGGGAGACAGGACCCTCCTCCCTGCCTCACCTGTCACTGCGCCCCTGTTTGCAAGGCACTGGTCCAGAGTCAGACAGAGGGGCACATGGGCTTCAGGTGGGTGTCCGTCCAGGCATTCCTGCCATGCCTTTCCCCATGTTGGCGGTGCTGTGGACCCATGCTTCCCTGGCCTGGCTGCCTGAGCACGTCACTTTCCTAAACACATTTTTATTGTAGCTCTGTAGTTTCAGGGCCTAACTGGGCAGAATGTGCAATTTGGCCATGTAGGCCAGGATCCTTGACTCCTCTGCCTGCTCAGCTGCTCCCTACCCCACCCAGGCTTGAGTCTGGGGCAGCATCCTCTGTGGGGCGGACTCCTCAGGAGACCTACTTGACCTACAGAGATGAGAGGCTGCAAGAGGGTGAGTGGGACCTGGCTCTCCTATTGGCCTGGCCTCCTTGATGGAACTCCAGCTTGCTGCTTGGGTCACCAGGTACTCCTGAGGTGCATGGCCCTTGGTTTGGTTCAGGAGCTTCCTGAGCAAGCACTACAGCTCATTGAGCCTGAATACAAGGCCATCTGTGCTTCTCCGTCTCTTTGGTTTGGGGCTGAGGGTGCAGGTGGTGCTGGGCTGGCCCAGGGGAGGGTGAGTGTGCTGGGGTTGTTTCCCGGAATAAGGATGCTGGTGTGGGGCCAGCCCAGGGGGAGGGTGACAGTGCTGCCCTAGGATGATGATGGTGGTGCTGGGCTGGCCCAGCAGGAGGGTGAAAGTGCTGGCAGGGAGAAACTCAATTGCACAAGCCAGAAGGAAAAAGCCTCTGCACTTGGGGGAGAGAAAGCAATCTAAAGGCTCCAGTCTAGACAAGCACAGTGAAGGGGGGGTCAGGGTTACAGATGCCCCTCACGGAGGGAGGGGGGTCACTGTATTTAACACTGCACTAGGACAAGCCAGGGGATAAAACCAAAGGAGGGAGCCAGGGAGCAGTCGAGCTGTGGGAAGGATCCAAGCGACCCCTTTGTAGCTCTTCGGTGTTGGTTCTATTTATACGAGATTTCATTTCCTTGCTTGTGATGCCTTGTTTTTGTACAGTTTTATGTACATGCAGGTGTAGCTTTTCTAAAGGAGAAATCCTATGGCAGAGGAAAGTACCCAGCTATTTTTCAGATGGTGACCTATGTCTAAGGCAGCGCCTCTTGCTAAGGTTGTATTGCTCTCAATGTGTGATGCATTTCCCTGTGCAGGGAAGGCTTTGGGCCTCGGGTTTGGTTTTCCCCAGGCACTGTGAGCACAATTGATTCCTTTGTAATTCTTTTTGTTTGGAGCAGTGAGCATGACACCTTGTGAACCCCTTTCTGTTCTCTCCCCTTCTGTTTGTTTGCTGAGCTGTCAGATGACAAACTCCCTTGTAATTAGCCCTTCCCAAAGCTTTACAATAAAAGTGTTAAAACCCGGCCGCTGCCTCCTGCTGTTCTTCCCCCGTGGGTTGTGTCATGTCAACTCGTGTCCTAAAGGCAGGAGGGACGCCGGGGAGGACTGTGGTGGAGAAGGAGGCTTTGCAGAGGCTTACTGCCTCCTTCTTCCTCTCCTCAGCCCCCTCACTGTGAGGAGATATATACTGCTACCCCGGGCTCATCCATTCACCTCTTACCCCATTTCCAGAGTAGGGTGCTTTCCAGGTGGACCCTGAGAATGGATCACACTCAAGGAATGAGGTGATGAAAGCAGCCAACCTTTCCTAAACAAAAGGAAAGGCCCAAGCGAATGCCCATGTGGGTCAGGTGTGGCAGAGGTGAACTTCTGAGCCGTCTGCTCTGGGAGCACATCTCCTCAGGCCAGCACCATCCCCTCTCTGAGCTGGCCTCTCCCCTCTCTCACTCCCAGCCCTGGGCTGCAGTGCCCTGGGGTTAGCTGTGCTATAGCTGCACATGGGGGGAGGACGCTATATTCCAACCAGAGGGAGATCTCCTGTCACCATTCTCCCCCCTGAAGCACACTGTCCACATTGGAGCTTTGGGTGTTCGGCGGGGGACTTATTCACAGCCTGAATAACATAAATTATTCCCAAATGAGTGGTAGCGTGGTGTGTTGTGAGATTGCTACACACCATCACCACACTGGTCACACACCCGACCCCCCCAGTTGGCATGGAGCTCAACTCCTGGACTGGGGGTTGTCCATGGGGCTCCCTTACCCATCTACTCCTCAGGGCACAGTGCACTGGCAGTGTTTGGGTGGGGGATGTCCATGGAAACAGTGCCAAGAACCCTGAGGAGGGGAATGGACCCAGCATGTTTGAAGTGTGCGTGGTAGCCCTGTGCCACACTCACTGCTCACACATCCATTCCTGCACTGACTCCTGCCCACGAAGCACACAACGCAGTTGTCATGCAGCCTGTTGGCCTCATTGCTCCCCCTGCAGGTGCCCTAATATCAGGGAGAGAGCTCAGCTGGCAGGAAGGGGACAGGAGCAGCCTCTGTTAAGAAAGGGATGGATAAGAAAACCATAAATATCATAATGCCAGTATATAAATCCATAGCACATCCACACCTTGAATACTGCGTGCAGTTTTGGTCACCCAATCTTAAAAAAAAAAAAAAAAAAAAAAAAAATTAGAAATGGAAAAGGGCAAGATGGATGATCAGGGGATGTGAAACAGCCTCTGTATCAGGAGACATTAAAAAGACAGAGACGTCTCAGCTTGGAAAAGAGACTGCTAAGCGGAGGTGGGGGGGTGGGGGGGTGGTCAAGGTCTATAAAATCATCACTCATGTGGAGAAAGTGAATCAGGAAGTGTTATTGACCTCTTCACACAAGAACCAGGAATCACCCAATGAAATTAATAGGTTTCAAACAAGCATAAGGAAGTATTTCTTCACATGCCACACTGTCAACCTGTGGAACTTACTGCTGGGGGACATATGTGAATGTTAAACATGTAATGGGATTCACAAAGAACTAGAGTGTATGGAGGCTAGGTTCATCAATGGCTATGAGCCAGGCTGGGCAGGGATGCAGCCCAACACTCTAGGTGTTCGTAGCTTCTGTTCACCAGAAGCTGGTGAAGGACAACAGCGGATGGATCATATGATGATTGCTTGCTCTGTGCATTCCCTCTGAAGCTCCAGGCACTAGCCCCTGTGGAGACAGGACGCTGGGCTAGCTGAATCATTGCTCTGACCCAGGCAGCTCATTCTGATGTTCTCTGTGACAGCCCAGTAGCCTTCTGCACAGCTGGCCAGAGAAGCAGCCTTGTCTTGGACTTCAGAGACAGGCAGCAAATGTGCATCTTGGGGAACTGGCCTCATGGACAAGGAGAGGCCAAAGACCCATCACCATAATCAGTCTCCCTGACAGCTGCCATGGAGATCCCCCCAACTCCCCACCCCCATGGCCCCACTAACAGATGACATCAGAGGCATGCAAAAAGGGCGGGGGGTGGGGGGCAATCAGAGGCACAGGCCTCCTAATAATCTTTGGGGGCACAGAACTCCAGCCCTGAAGCTGCAGTGCTAGTGGGGGGAGGGGGAGGGAAGCAAGCTGCTCCCAAGGCTGGGGTGGGGAGGGGGGGGCAAGAGGGAGTTAAGAGTGAGGCCAGGCAGGGGGAGGGAAGAGTGAAGTGGTACTCCAGGGGTTGCGGCATAAAACACGCCACAGCCCCTCCCCAAAGGATCAAAGTGAAATTTCTGCCATGCCCTTGGATGCCACCGGGACCCTTCCCCAGATTAACCTTCCCACAACAAGTGCTACAGGGAACCCTCCTGCAGATTAGCCCCCCTCAGTGGGTCAGGGATGGGTGGGGTCAGTGTATAGGGAGGGGTATGGGTCTGGTGAGTAGCTCTAGGGAGGGGGAAGGGCAATGGTTAGCATCTAGGGCAGGGGATAGTTGGGTTAGTGTCTTGGGGAGGGTCAGGATCTGCAGGGAAGGGGATGGGTGGGTGTTGGGTATAGCGGGCAGTTGGTGTCTGTAGGGAGCATGATGGGCAGGTATCTATAATAGAGGTTGCTGTCTGTAGGGATTTCAGGGGGGGTGGCCAGCGTCTATAATACGGGGGGGGGGTCATTGTAGGAAAGGGGGATGGGCTATTGCCTGTAATAGGGGAAGGGGGCTGGTGTCTGTAGGGAGGAGGAAGGGCTGGTGTCTGTAATAAGGGAAGGAGGGTGGTGTCTCTAGGGATGGAAGGGCTGGTTTCTGTAGGGGGCTGGTGTATGTGGAGGGGAGGTGGTATCTGTAATGGAGGAGGGGACTGGCACCTGTGGGAGAAGGAGGGAGCTGGTGTCTGTAATAAGGGGAGGAGGGTGGTGTCTCTAGGGGAGGGGTGGAAGGGCTGGTTTCTGTAGGGGGCTGGTGTATGTAGAGGGGATGTGGTGTCTGTAATGGAGGAGGGGACTGGTGTCTGTAGGGAGGGGGAAGGGCTGGTGTCTGTCGTGGGGGAAGGGCCTGGTGTCTGTGTGGGAGGGGGTGGAGTGGCCTGGGCCGGGCAAGGCAAGGAGCTTCAAGCAGGGCTGAGTGTCTCTGCCATGGCCTCCTCTCCCCCTCAGCTCTGGGGTACAGCGCCCAGGTCAGCACAGGGGCAGGCATGCATTGCCACCTTGCAGCCTGCTGAAGTGTTCTCTGGGGGGCAGCAGTGCCCCCTCCTAACTACTGGGGCAGCCCTAGGGTTTCCATATCCCCCCTTCTCCTGCTCCCAGCCTGCCCACTTACCCTGCCCCTCCTGGGAGCACAGTGAAGAACTGTATCTGGGTCAGTTCTTTGCTGTCTGGGCCTGAGAGCAGTCACTCCAGGACAGCCCAGGGAGATGACACCAGAGGGCTGCCAGTGAAATTCAGGGAGAGACAGGCTGGCTCTGGCAGGATAAAAGGGCAGGGGAAGGGTGATGGGCCAGGCCAGGCAAGAAGAGCGATTCCAGTGATGGATGGGAGCTCTTACCTGTGCTGCCGTTCCCAGAGATGTGCACCTCCCCTCTACCACTCCTGGATCTCCTTGGTGCTCGGGTTGATGGAGACTCAGGGCTTGATGCCTGGGACCTGGGCATAGTCCCCAGGATACAAAGGGTTTCCCCGACTGGGGGAAAGGGCTCTTACACTATATTAGACACTACTAGATAGCTGTTGACAATAAAGATGTGCAGAGTCTCCTCTGGAGACTAGCCAAAGGAAGGAGGCCAGGGCTGGGACTCACACTGGGTACATCTGCACTGGAGGCTCTGTTAAGTCGACTTAGAGACTCTACAGCCCTGTGTCCACACTGGCAGGTGCTAGGTCGACGGAAGAGTGGTCAGGAACTCTGCAAGGGGGCCTGGAGGCCAATTAGGCCGACAAGAGCTATTCCATCTCCCCTGGCTTAAGTCAACTTAATAAGGTCAGCTTACGCCTTAGGTCGCCCGTAAGAGGTGATATAATTAAGTCGACTCAATAAGCGCCCAATATGACTGCAGCAGTCTGTAGGTCAACTTAACCATCCTTAAGTCAACCTAAGGCTCCTGTGTGGACGTAGCCACTGGCCCTCATTCCCTCAGTAGGAGCATGACAGGAGATGTTGCACACGTTTGGATCAATGCCTGGACGCAGGTGCACCCCCATTTGGAACACAGCTTGGGACTGGCAGGCAAAGGAGAATGGGCCTCCCCTGCTTGAGCAGATGGCTACAAGCATCTGTAACCTCCCTGGCTCTCTACCTTTCTAAGCAGGAAGCAGCCCACAGAGGGCAGCGTTCTCACTCCACTGGGGTGCTGCCCTGCTCTCACCAATGGCAAAGATCTCCCGTGAAACCAATGGGCGCAGGGCTGGGCCTGAAAGCATCAGCTGCCTGGACGTGAGCATAACAGGCCAGGGAAGATTATATCTGCTTGGCGCAACCATTACTCATCCGCCATCTGATGCATGAGCTGTGGTGGCCCCTTCCTGTCCCTTCTCTGCCTCTTACCCAAGGTCCCATAGTGCCCGTTGCATTGCTGGCTGGGGTTTGGGGCACCAGCAAGCCTGGGGAGGGGGTTGAGGGGAGGTCAGGGTTCAGAGCTGGGTGGGTCCTGGCTCAGTAGCACCCAGAGAAATCTACCCCACTAGATGAAGAGTCAAAGAGGCTGGGTCTCCTGTGCAGGAAGGTTTCCTCCTTTGCAAGCCTTCGGTTTTATATTGCCATACAGTGTTGTTAGCTAAACATGACTTCAATACCCACACCAGTCATGTGGAGTTCCAAGACAAACTTTCTGTGGAAGATCAGGCCCAGTTCCAGTCCTGTGAATGAGGAGAGGCTAGGGGCAAAGGTGGCACTTGTGGATACTGCTCACACAGCATCCCAGTTCTTAGCCACAGGGCTTGTCATATGTTGACACTCTTGGCTGTAATCACTGGGCTTTCCAAGGGCAGTCCACAATATTATTTAGGACCTCCTTTTCCGTGAGGCCAATCATCCAAGAGATGTAGGGGTTTCTGCCTTTCTTGAGGACTTGTGATCCACTCTGAAGATCTATACTTGAGCCCCCAGGAAAAAACATTAGAAACAGCCCTTCAGATCTTTTCCTACTTTTGGCATCTGACGAAGTGGGACTTTGCCCATGAAAACTCATGCAAAAATTATATGTGTTAGTCTTTAAAAGTGCCACAGGATTCATGGTTTGTTCTTCAGATCATAGCCATTCTCCTCCTATTTCTTATACTATCATTGTCTGCCTGAATCTCCTTGCAAGTGATTGAGATCCCAGACAGCCCATTTCTTCTTTGAGCAGCCGCTGACATACATTCTAGTGTAGGTGTGTACGTGCTGCAGTGTACAGTCCTCCAGAAAGCTTTTTGCCCTTAGCCTGACCCCTACAGGGTCAGTGGCCACCGCCTCCTGGAGTCCCTCACTTGATCTGCAGTATAATAGGTGGCACTGACCCTGCCCCCCCTTCAGTTCCTTCTTTCCGCCTAAGTGACAGTCCTGGCACTGCGTTCGTGCATTTGCAGATGCCTATCCTGAGCTGTTTAGTGCTAGTAATTAGGAACCAGTGTTAGTGTTCGTAGTTGTTAGTTTAGAAAGTTTAGTGACCTAGCTTGTCCTTGGATCCTAGACAGACAGCATAGCCGGAGCTGAGCTGCAGCCATGCTGGGGTTTAAGCCATGCACTTCCTGCGGGAAGGCCTTCCCAGTCAGCGATCCCCATGAGAGGTGCCTGAAGTGCCTGGGCGAGGGGCACCATATAGATAAGTGCCAGATCTGTCCGTCATTTAAGACCTGGACTCAAAAGGAGCGGAAAAGTAGACCACAGGCAATCCTCACCAAGGCAGCCAACCCATTCACCCTCAGCATCAAGAACTTTGGCACAGCAAGCCAATTCAGCACCAGATCCACTCCGGCACCGCTCCTTGCTAGCACTGAATAAAAAGACATGGGCGGGCCGGGACTGGGACCTGGCACTGAAGCCGGCAGGGAATGCAGGATGGGAACACCCTTGCCCAACAAGGGAGTCCCCCTCCTAAGTCGGTGTCACCCAGGAGTCACCACACACCCCGTGCAGTGCAAGGACTCACTTGATACTGATCTCCTCCACACCAGAGGTCTTTGAGGCGGCTAGGGCACTTCTGTCATTCCCACGCTGCCACCGGCACTGAGGTTGGCATCACAGGGAAAACCGTCTCTGGAGTCCCCGGCATGGCAACGCCCTCCATCGAGGATGGGCACTGCAATTCTGTTTCTGGTGGCATGGCACAAGCCTCCACCACTGCCCCAGAGACAGAAGGATCAATTGTCCTTCCTAGGGGTCTGGCCCCACCCCGGCACCGGACCTCGTTGACACTGAGGAGCCCCCTCTCACTGGCACTGCCCTCACCAACCCTGGCACCGAGCAGGAGATCTGTATCCCCCCGGGACCCCGTGCCGGCCTCACAGCGAGAGGGAAGACACCAGGACTCCTCCTCGTCACCCTCGGAGGCCCCCACCCAGCACCAAAGGTGCATTTTGTTGTCTTCATCGCAGGAGCTGGCAGCTCAATGCGAAGAGATGGCCCGCTCACTATCCGGTTACCCGACACTGAAATGACGTTGCAGGTGTCTGGCACCACCCAGAAGCCCCTACCACTCTGGTTCCAAGGGTCGGTACTGAGCCCACCAGCACCAGAAAAGGCAGGATCCTCCTTCCCTGGCACCACACTCGCCGTCGGAGGACAAACCACTGTCGAAGCAGAGAAGCCACTCTCCTCAAAGGCTTTGACCTCCTCACCCAGCGCCACTAGCACCTGGGGCCTGGGACCAACCTCAGCTGGCTACGGGGCTACCCACAACCCATCAATTCCAAGACTGGTCAGGCCAGTGGGCCCAGTGGGCCCTCTCTTCTGACCAGACTCAGCCCCACCCCCCTTCCCAGGGGGAGCCGCTACCCTGAGCAGGCCAAGCGTCCCTTCAGGGCCCCAATTCCGAGGAAGACTTGGACCCAGGGATGGGCTCTCGGGGACATCCAAGGACAGCCTTCTGCCCTGCTCCTCCTCCTCCTCCTCCTCCCCCGACAAGGTGATAACACGCACTCCATCTCACCATCAGAGAATATCAGGGCCCACCAGGATCTCCTGCAGCGGATGGCCATCTAGGCCTCCCAGTGGAGGAGTTCTGGGAGGATTATGATCATGTTCAATGTGGGTGATGCTACAGCCTCTGCTATGGGGGCCCTTCCTGTCCATAAGGGTGTCCTCAAAATCTCCCATGCCTGGTAGCAGATCTCTGCCTTAGTACCACCTGTCTCTAAAGGAGCAGAGAAGAAGTAACACATTCCAGTGAACAAATTTGGTACCATCCACCCAACCCCAGGTTCCCTGGTTGTGTACTCGGTGAACCAAAAGGAGAGACAGGGGCAACCAGCGGCCACCCAAAAAATAAGGAGGATGGACCTACACTACAATTCAGAGTCTCAAATCAATACGCCCTGCTCGGAGGTACAACTTCAACCTGTGGGACTCAATGCGGAGGTTCCAGAGCCACCTCCTAGAGGAGCAGATCATGTACTTTGATGAGCTCCTGGAGGAAGGTCTGTCGGTGGCCAAGACAGCCCTCCTGTCCACCTGGGACGCCGCAGACTTGGCCAGCAGAGCCATGGCATTGGCAGTGACCATGAGAAGATCAGCCTGCCTACAACGGTCGGGCCTCTCCCCACAGATGCAACAGGTCTTACAAGACCTCCCTTTCAAGGGCCCTGACCTATTCACCAAATCAACCAACAGCAAACTCGATGACATGAAGGACTCTTGGGCCACGCTCAGATTGCTGGGAATGTACACCCCACAGCCGTCCGGAGAGCCTTTTCACCCCCAAGTTGCCTAGCACCAGCAGCAGTTGGGGCACTACCAGCTCCACACTGCAGCATGAGCCACCAACCACTAACCAGGGGAGGCGGTTCTGCCCGCTCCCTCCTACCCCCAACCTACCCAGCCCCACCTTATCCCATCCCATTCTAGAACTGACTTGCAGGCTTTCGGGACCAGTGGGTCATGATCACCTCAAACTGCTGGGTCTTAGATACAATCTCCAAGGGCTACTCTCTACAATTCAGAGCCAAACCTCTGGGGAGAAGGCCCCCTTCAAGGCTGCCCACCAGAGACCCCTCTCACAAACACCTACTGCACCAGGAAGGGAAATCCCTCTTCAGGCTAGGAGCAGTGGAGAGAGTTCCTGCGCAGGAAAGAGGTCAGGGCTTCTATTCCATATACTTTCTAATTCCAAAAGCAAAGGGAGGCGTGATGCCTATTCTGGACCTACACCTCCTAAACAGATTCCTCCGAAAAATAAAGTTCCGGATGGTCTCCTTTCCACAGATAATTCCCTCTTTGGACCCTGGGGACTAGTTTGCTGCCCTCGACCTCAAGGACGCTTACTTTCACATAGCGATCCGCCCAGCTCACAGAAAAGACCTCCGGTTCATGATAGGCTGGAAGCATTACTAGTTCACCGCCTTGCCCTTCAGTCTCTCACTCACCCCAAGAGTGTTCACAAAATGCATGGTGGCAGTGGTAGCACACTTACGGAAGCAGAGGGTACAGATCTTCGCCTACCTCAATGACTGGCTCATCAGAGGCAAGTCCCACAGTCAGGTCCAAGCCAGAGTTGACCAAACACACGTCTTATGTGACAAACTTGGTCTCCTGATATACCTGGAAAAGTCAAAGCTGAGCCCTTTCCAAAGACTAGAGTTCATCGGGGCGACCCTGGATTCCAATGTAGCACATTCATCCTGGCTGCTCTCCTGGTTCCAGACTATATCCCGCATCACCTCAGTCCTGCACCGCTCACCCACAGCAACAGCAAGGTGTTGCCTCCTGCTGCTAGGGCACATGGTGGCCTCCATTTACACGACAAGAATGGCCTGCCTTCAGATGAGACCCCTTCAATACTGGTTAGCAAAGGCATATTACCGAGCAGTACACCCACTGGATCGTGTGGTCACAGTTCCAAGAGTGATTCTCGCAGAACTCAGAGTGTGGCAGGATCCGGACTTTGCCTTGCAGGGGGTTCCCTTCGAGGCCAAAAACCCTTTGATAACATTGATAAGGGATGCCTCAGACCTCGCATGGGGTGCACACATCAGCTCCAGCCTCAGCATGCAAGGCAGATGGGGGCGGGGGAAGAGAGGGCTCTCCACATCAAGGAACTGAGAGCAGTACACCTCACATGCAAGGTCTTCCTCGACCTGATCCAGGACAGAACTGTACAGCTGCTCATCGACAACACTGCAATGATGTTTTACATCAAACAGCAAGGAGGAGCCTGCTCCTCAAGTCTCCGCAAAAAAGCAGTCTGCTCTGGAAGCTAGCCATGAGATACAAATTTCACATTGTAGCGTCTCACCTACTGGGGGTGAGGAATAATCAAGCCAACACACTCAGCAGGCAGTTCCTTCTGCAGCATGCATGGGTGCTCCAGCTGGAGGTGGTATCCTCTCTCTTCTGGAGATGGGGTCTCCTGCATGTGGACCTGTTTGCCAGTCACAAAAACTTGAAATGCCCACTCTTTTGCTCCATGAGAGGAAGAGAGGAGAGTTCAATCTTGGACGCCTTCCTGACCAAATGGTCCAGTCAAGGGTAGGGGCCCGAGCAGAGACAGATGCATCCTGGAGGTGAATGCCTGGCTGCAGAGTTGGTGTTACCGGGAGGGCTTTGACTTCCTCGACCATGGGGTGCTGTTTCAGGAAGAAGGACTGCTAGGCAGAGATGGACTCCACCTAACCAGGAAGGGGAAGAGCGTATTTAGAAGCAGACTGGCTAACCTGGTGAGGAGAGCTTTAAACTAGGTTCGAAGGGGGAAGGTGACCAAGGCCCACAGGTAAGTGAAACTGAGGGAAACCTGGGGGAAGGGATGGAACTTGGGGGATGCTGGGGCTGTAACAGCAGGAATAAAAGAGAGGGTAGTTGGAACTGGGGGGGGGGGGAAAATCAAATAATTGTTTTTTATTTCCTGATGAAGTCATAATACCTCAGGCGAGTGGGGAAGGAGGACACCGGGAGAAATAGCAAGGAGGAAGATGCGACAGGAGGGAGAATCGACAGGGCAAAGTAGGGCAATGGGCCCGGTATCTTAGGTGCCTGTACACAAATGCGAAGAGCCTGGGAAACAAGCAGGAAGAATTGGTAGTACTGGCACAGACAAGGAACTATGATATAATTGGAATAACAGAAATGTGGTGGGATAACTTGCATGACTGGAGCACTGCCATGGATGGATATAAATTGTTCAGGAAGGACAGGCAGGAAAGAAGGGGGGAGGAGTAGCGCTATATGTAAAAGAGCTGTATGACTGCTCGGAGCTCCACTATGAAAGTGGAAACAAGATGGTTGAAAGTCTGTGGGTTAAGTTTAGGGGAGAATGCAACAAGGGAGATGTTGTGGTGGGTGTCTGCTACAGACCGCCAGACCAGAAAGAGGAGGTGGATGAGGCGTTCTATGGACAACTAACAGAAGTTTCCAGATCGTCGCAGGCCCTGGTTCTTATGGGGGACTTCAATTATCCTGATGTCTGCTGGGAAGATAATACAGCAGTGCACAGGCAATCCAGGAAGTTTTTGGAGAATATTGAGGACAACTTCCTAGTACAAATGCTGGAGGAACCAACTAGGGGCCTTGCACCTCTAGACCTATTGCTCACAAACAGAGAAGAATTGATCGGGGAAGTAGAAGTAAATGGCAACCTGGGCAGCAGCGACCATGAGATGGTAGAGTTCAGGATCCTGATCAATGGAAGGAAGGAAAGAAGCAGAACACACACCCTGGACTCCAGAAAAGCAGATTTTGGCTCCCTTAGGGAGCTGATGGGCAGGGTCCTATGGGAGGCTGATCTGAAGGGGAAAGGTGTCCAAGACAGCTGGCTGTATTTTAAAGAAACCCTGTTAAAGGCACAGGAAGATAACATTCCGATGTGCAGAAAGAACAGCAAATGTGGACGGTGACCAGCGTGGCTTAGCAGGGAACTCTGCGGGGAGCTGAAACATAAAAGGGAAGCTTACAAGAAGTGGAAGCTTGGACAGATGACAAGGGAAGCATATAAAGATATTGCTCGGGACTGCAGGGATAAAATCAGAAAGGCCAGAGGACAATTGGAGTTGCAGCTAGCAAGAGATGTGAAGGATAACAGAAAGGGGTTCTATAAGTATATCAGCAACAAGAAAAGGATCAGAGGTGGTGTAGGTCCCTTACTGAATGGGGCAAGCATCCTTGTGGAGGATGATGCGGAAGGGGCTGAAGTACTCAATGCTTTTTTTACTTCAGTCTTCACAGGGAGGGCCAGCTCCCAGGCTACTACACGGGGTAACGCAGAATGGAGAGAAGAGTGGCCCTCAGTGATGGAAAGTCAGGTTAGGGAACACTTAATGAAATTGGATGTGCACAAGTCCATGGGGCCGGATGAACTGCATCCGAGGGTGCTGAGGGAGTTGGGGGAAGTGATTGCATAGCCGCTGGCCATTATCTTTGAGAACTCGTGGCGAACAGGGGTGGTCCCGGAGGATTGGAAAAAGGCGAATATAGTACCTATCTTTAAGAAAGGGAAAAAGGAGGATCCGGGGAACTACAGACCAGTCAGCCTCACCTCAATCCCTGGAAAAATCATGGAGCAGGTCCTCAAGGAATCCATCCTGAAACACTTGGAGGAAAATAGAGTGATCAGGAACAGTCAGCATGGATTCACCAAGGGCAAATCGTGCCTGATCAACCTGATTTCCTTCTGTGATGAGATGACTGGATTTGTGGATGTGGGAAGAGCCGTTGACGTGGCATACCTTGACTTTAGCAAGGCTTTTGATACGGTTTCCCACAGCATTCTCATCAGCAAGTTAAGGAAGTATGGGTTGGATGAGTGGACCATAAGGTGGATCGAAAACTGGTTAGATCAACGGGCTCAGCGGGTAGGAATCAATGGTTCGATGTCTGGTTGGCAACTGGTAATGAGTGAAGTGCCCCAGGGGTCGGTCCTGGGACCGGTTCTGTTCAACATCTTCATTAATGATCTTGATGATGGAATAGACTGCGTGCTTAGTAAATTTGAAGATGACACCAAGTTGGGGGCAATGGTAGATACTCTGGAGGGCAGGGACAGGATCCAGAGAGACTTGGACAAATTGGAACACTGGGCCGAAAGAAACCTCATGAGGTTCAACAAAGACAAGTGCAAAGTCCTGCACTTAGGACGGAAAAATCCCATGCACTGCTACAGGCTGGGGACCGATCAGCTAAGTAGCAGCGCTGTAGAAAAGGACCTGGGGGTTATGGTGGACGGGAAGATGAATATGAGCCAACAGTGTGCCCTTGTTGCGAAAAAGGGCAATGGCATATTAGGCTGCATCAGTAGGAGTATTGCCAGCAGATCGAGGGATGTGATAATTCCCCTCTATTCGACACTGGTCAGGCCGCATCTGGAATACTGTGTCCAGTTTTGGGCTCCCCACTACAGAAAGGATGTGGACAAATTAGAAAGAGTCCAGCGGAGGGGAACAAAAATGATTAGGGGACTGGGGCACATGACTTATGAGGAGAGACTAAAGGAACTAGGCTTATTTAGTCTACAGAAGAGAAGACTGAGGGGAGATTTGATAGCAACCTTCAACTACTTGAAGAGTTGCTCCAAAGAGGAGGGAGCTAGGCTGTTCTCGAGGGTAACAGAGGACAGAACAAGGAGCAATGGTTTCAAATTACAGCTGGGGAGGTCAAGGTTGGATATTAGGAAAAACTTTCTCACTAGGAGGGTGGTGAAGCATTGGAATGGGCTATCTAGGGAGGTGGTAGAATCTCCATCTTTGGAGATTTTTAAGGCTCGGTTAGACAAAACCCTGGCTGGGGTGATTTAGGGGGAGTGGTCCTGCTTTTTAGCAGGGGGTTGGACTAGATGACCTCGTGAGGTCCCTTCCAATCCTATTATTCTATGATTCTAATACCCCTGTTCCCGAGAATGCTGCTAAAGATCAAGAGAGAGGCAGAGTGGATTTAGTCCTGATCGCTCCAGCGTGGCCTCACAAATGTTGGTTCAGCCTTCTGTGTGACCTCTCGATAACACCCCTATGGGACCTCCTGAGCCAGAGGGACTTACTGACCCAGGGCAGCAGGTGCCTCTTGCACCCAGACCTGAAGCCCCTGCACTAAACGGCCTGGAGACTGCATGGCTAAGTGCAGAAGATAGGTCCTGCTCAATGGAGGTCCAATGGGTTTTAGTGGGCAGCAGAAAGCCATCCACACAGACCACGTACAAAGCAAAATGGAAGAGGTTTTCAGAACGGGCTGTGGCCTGGGGTCCTATCCCAAGCTCCGCGACCATTCATGACATCTTGGAGTATCTCCTTCATCTAAAGACTCAAGGGCTGGCCCTAGCCTTGCTCAGGGTCCACCTAGCAGCCATCTCGGCCTTTCACCAAACGTTTGAGGGAATCACCCCTTTTGTGCACCCAATGGCAACAAGGTTCCTGAAAGGGATAGAAAGACCATATGCCCTGCTGCGTGAACCCGTGCCCCAATAGGACCTGAACCTGGTACTCAGGAGCATCACATTACCCTTGTTCGAACCCATTGCTACCTGTCCTCTCCTGACCTTATCCTGGAAGGTCACCTTCCTGGTAGCCAGGTGGCTATCCTGGCATCGGAACCCCCATATACTGTTAGGACCCTCCCAAGTCCTTTCAGTTCTTGCTTCACTGACAGGAGCAGAAGACCAGAGTCCAGCAGCAGGCCATACAACAGGTTTATTGGGATCTTTTCCACACAAGCACCATTAGGACCCCTTTTGCAACTGGCCATTGGTTCTGCTTCTCTGTAGTCATAGGAGAGGGACATACCCAGATATTTCCCCTAGATATATAATTGCTTAACCTAATAATTCCCACCCCTTCCACCCTCCCCACCTACCTCCCAGTGGTTCCCAACGCACTCCTCCCTTCCTGGTAGCTATTATACAAGTGCTGACACCACAAGTTGGGGGTGTTACTTTCCAAGTGGATGGATATGTTTCTGCAAGCATGGATAAATATGGACTAGCCTTATAGTTTAACATGGAAGACCGTCATTCCCACCCAACCATCCCTTCTAACGTTTATTAACATTGTTAACTGCGCATTTTGTGTACCTATACACAGCTTTCCCCACATTAGCCTTCTGAAACCATTCCACACCCATGTCCCAAGGTCTCCTGCCCAATGGTGTGTCTACACTTGTAAATTAAGTCGACTTAAACAGGCTTAAGTCGACTTAATTTACTCCCCATCTACACTAAGCTTTCCTTAATTCATCTTAAGCTGCTCCTTAAGTCGAATTAAGGAAAAACTAGTTCGAATTAATAACACCTTGTTATAATTCGAACTAGTGTTTAAGTCGACTTTATTAAGTCAACTTAGCCAGTGTAGACGCCCTAAGTCAACTTGGTTGACCTAGGGCGGGTGGGACAAGGGAGCCCGGCATGGCTCCCTTGTCCCCAGGGGAGCCCCTGCTCCCTTCTCCCCAGACCCGCGGCTTCCCTGCAAGAGGAGCCGCGGTCCTGCCAAGAATTGCTCCCCAGCCAGGGCTCCATCCAGAGAGAATCTCCCACTGAAACCCTGACTGGAGAGCCCGGGAGGCTCCCTTGTCCTCAGGAAGCCACAGGCAGCTCGTCCCGGCAGAGCCAGCCGGCGCAAGGCTGGCTTTGCCAGGACCGAGAAGTGCAGGCAGCTTTCCTGGCTCTCTTCTCCCTGGGACCATTCAGGTCCCAGGGAGAAAGGAGCATGGGCTCTCTTCTGGCCGGGACAATGGGGTCCCGGGGAGAAGGGAGCCCCGCAGTCCCTTCTCTGGACCGCACTACAGCTGACGGGGGTTTCCCTACCAGCTGACAGAGGAGACCCCAGGGTTTCCCTTTAGAAGGAGCACGGAGCAGCAATTGCCAGCCCCACGCTCCAGCTGACAGAGGAAACCCGGGGTTTCCTCTGTCAGCTGGAGCGCGCTCCCTTCTTGCCAGGACCCCGGGCAGTCCTGGTGAGAAAGGAGCCGGGAGAGCCTCCCGCGACTTCTTGGTCCCGGGAGAGCCAGCTGGCTCTCGCCGGGACAAGCCGTGAGTGGCTTCCTGGTCTGGAGAGAGCCAGCCCTGCAAGGCTGGCTCCCCCTTCACCTATACAGTCGACTTAGAGAGTCTACAGTAGATTCTCTAAGTCGACTTAATAGGAGCACCTTTAAGTCGACTTAAGAGTCTTGTGTAGACTCTCTAAGTCGTCTTAATAAGGTTGACTTAAAGTTGACTTTAGAAAGTCGATCTAACTTTCTGAGTGTAGTTATAGCCAATGAGTTAACTGTAGGTGCACCTTTGCTGCCCTCCTCACCAGCCTGTGGCAATTGCTGATAGTTTCTGTGCCAATAGTTTATTGTTGACATTTTACACTTTATCTAATCAATTGCTTAGTTATTCTCTTGTCCCCCAGATTCCATGTACCCAGTACTGTGTTCCCTGATGCCCACAATCCCCTCTTCTAGTGACAGTCCCCAGTATGTCCCCTTACCCTCCAATTAAATTGTTGTTTTAATACTCCTATGTACACACTACAGTTGGGATTAATTTGGTCCATCCACCATTTCTTAGAGTTTACCACCCATGTAATAGATCACAAAGAAATGTTGAAAAGCGCTGACTGCACCTGCTTCCATGTGTTTGCTTCTTGAGGAGTATTCCCAGCTCCAGGCTGCGGCCAGTTCAAATTCTGATTTTTTTAATGTTAAAGCTTGGCATCTAGATTACCTGTAGGGTTGCATTCTTCAAAATGGCTAAATCATCATACACCCGAAGTTTTATCCAGTTTGATATGTACATAACAGTCACATCTTCTGGGATTACCCTCCCTCGACTGTGAATACCTTATTTATCATTTTCCTTTAGCAGTTACCTTGTGGGGAATGACTCCACCCACCTGCTAAAAGCAGTTACCAACACCACCATGAAGTTATTTCCCCAATCTTTTAAAAGTTCCCAGTGCCCTTTAAATGAACGGTGTCCCCCTGCCAAGCTCCCAGGTATTTATCTTAAGGAACCTCCCTCCCCATCCCATCCCACCCCCCCAGCTTCCCTCCAGACACAGCATTACTGCTCTTTCAATTGTTAGAGCTCACCAGATACATTTCCTCTGGTACATGGTTGATCCTAGTTTTGCAATACCCACCCATTCTGAGCTCAATTTGTGCAATTCTTGAATCCGATTTCCCCAATCCAGAATTTTTTTTACTATTTTGGTTTTTCCTGCCTGTAGCAGTGTCGTGCACAGAACTCACCAGTGGGGTACCTCCTGGTAGTGTTATTGGGGAATTAGCTCAAGTGATCCCCCTGCTGGTGGTCTGCACTCCTCCCTTCCACATGTCCAGACTCTTGCTCCTAGTCCTCCTTAGGATCTTAGCCCTCCAGCCAAGCCCATACCCACCCCTTCCAGGGTACAGCCAGGTCCCCTGGCCCACTTTGCAGCAGAGGCCAGGCCTAGTCCACCGACCAGTTCCCCGTGGTTCTAGTCCAGCTCAGTCTTCTCCAGCCACAATATAAAACAGTATAGGGCCAGCAAGCCTGTGCCACTCCCGGCCACTAATTAAAACAGTCAATGGCTGCTGTTGGCATGCTGGGTGTGCAGGGAGGGACCTGGGCCCACCCTCTACTCCGGGCCCCACCCCAGGGACCCTAGATGCCTCCTGCGAGGCTCTGCCAGTCCATTCCCAACACTGGGCATTGACCCTCTTGGCCACTTCCTCGCAACCCCCACTCACGCCACCTCTCACCGGTTTGGAGTCCAGCTGCTGCCTGCTCCTGGCTCCCTGCCCTCAGACCACTGTTTCAGCTGCTTGCCGCTGTCCACTCCATTCAGGAGCTTCAGCGCCACTGGGCTCCTGCTGCGCTGCGCTCTGCTCTGGGATCCTGGCCCTGCAGCCTACCAGCCCAGGAGAGACCTTCTCCCTTCAGGCTCCCACTGCAGACTCAAGCCTCTGCCCTGCTGCTCCTACCTTTATACTGGCAGCCCAGCCCTGATTGGCTCAGCAGCCCACCTCTCTGAATGGCTGCTGCAGCCAGGCCCCCTTTTAACCCTTCTGGGGCCGTAGCAGTGCTACCACACCGCTACAATGCCAATGCCATGATCATGTCCTGTTGTTGAGGTATTTAAAATTAAATGCTGAACAAAGCCTGTACTTGCTTAATATTCCTGTCACTATTTCAATTCCTTTTACATAACTATACCCAGATTTCCATTGTGTACATTTGGAGACAGTCAAGTTTTAATGGACACCCCTCATTTCTTTTTATAATTTTGACCAGTTGTTTAGTAGTTAAATTATTTCATTGAGATTGTCGCACTGCCTGCTGTCCACAGCAGTTATTTACAATTAATTATTTATAGACAATTCTTTGGGAAAAAGGCCCATTTTCTCTCTGAATAGTTGTAAACACTCCTGGGGACAAAAACATAGTAGTAGCCACTACCTGAACACATTATATAATTTAACTATTAGGGTTCCACACTATGGCTATGTCTACACTTGTCAAAATAAGTCAACTTTGCTAAGTCGACTTAGCATGTCCACACTGTAAATTTAGGTTGACTTGTCGATCTTGCCAAATCGACTTAGAGCGTTCACACTGGATGCCTAAGTCGACTTCTAGGGGCTAGGTGGACCTGGGAGTGGTCCATGGTGGGGGAGGGCACCCCTTTAAAAGTGCCAGGGGGCTCAGCAATTTCCCCATTGTACTAAAGTACATGGGGGCTGAGCAGGACAGGGACAGGGGCAAGGTATGGGAGAAGGGTGGGCAGGGCTGTGTCCTGCCTTGTGGGTGGGCACACCAGGCTCTGGCTGTGCCAGGCACCCTAGCAGGGAGGTCAGTGGGGGAGCCCTGGGGACCCTTAAAATCGACTTAGGGCTAAGCCACATCTAGGGTGCGTCTACACTTGTAAATTAAGTCGACTTAAGCTTGCTTAAGTCTACTTAATTTACTCTGTGTCTACACTACACTTTCCCTTAAGGAAAATTAACTCGACTTTGTAAAACCTCATTTTAAGTCGAATTTTGGCTTAAATCGACTTTAGAAAGTTGACTTAAGCTAGTGTAGATGTGGAGTAACCCTAAGTCGACTTAGGGCTCTCCAGGACTCCCCCACTGCCCTCCCTGACGGGGGAGGTGGCACAGGGAGAGCCTGGCATGCCCCCCCACAGGATAGGGCAGAGCCCTGGCCACCCTGTCCCTATGCCCTGCCAGGGTCCCTGTCCCCCTTTGCCCAATTGTACCCAGGTACAATGGGGCAAAGGCTGAGCCCCCTGGCACTTGGCAAGGGATGCCCTCCCTGCCACCATGGACCTGTCCCAGGTCCACCTAGCCCCTACAAGTTGACCTAGGCATCCAGTGTGGACACTCTAGGTCGACTTTCTAGGGTCCCCCCAAAGTTGACTTAAAATTTAAGTGTAGACATGCTAAGTCGACTTAAATTCACAAGTGTAGACATGGCCCTACACTGGCCTAAGTCGACTTAATAAAGTCGACTTAGCCAGTAAGTCGACTTTAAACTAGGTTTTATAAAGTCGACTTAAAATTTCTTTAAGTCGACGTAAGCAGCAGCTTAAGTCGACTTAAGGAAATTGTAGTGTAGATGCAGAGTAAATTAAGTTGACTTAAGCAGGCTTAAGTCGACTTAATTTACAAGGGTAGACGCACCCTTAGTGCCTACCAAATTATAGCCATATTTAGCTGACCTTACTTTAAAAAACAAAACAAAAAACCCACAATACACATCAAGGTTACTTAGTAACAAGACAAACACCACAAGACACAAAACATAAACCACAGTATATTTGCACGCAAAAATTCTCTTTTCCCCTTGCACTGCTCTAATTATTTTTACACAGCTACACAAACAAATTATTCCCTTTTCTACATTTGGAGACAGTTATGTTTTAAGAGAAACGAACACCCCTTTTTCTTTAGTGATTCCAACCAAATCATCCACATTTAAGCAATTTCAGTTAGGATTTACAGACCATTCCCTTGAGAAAAAGGCCAATCCTTCCTTCAGGATGGCTGCAAAGAAACCAAGACTTCTCCTTCCACAACACCTTTCATAACTTTCAACTTTTAACTCTTCTTAACTTTTGCAATACTAATTTGTACCAATGCTACATTTTACTCTTTTCTTTTCTTAAAATAACTTACTTTTTTGCATTTAAGTTACCACATCTGACCCTTTTGCTGCCATAGCTTTCAATATTTTACTGGCACCATAGTTTGGGATTTTAAACCCACCTTTCACTCAAAGGGCTGTTATCACTGTGTTTACTGAGCTGATTCTTATACATTTTATGTATTCCTTAAAAGCTGGTGCATTTTGCCTGTAAAACCTGAGCCACCAACTGCAATCTCTGAACCACAACCTCCTTGACAACCCTTTTTACATTCAAAGTGTATCCATAGTTTCCTCCATTAAAATTTTAGAAAAACAAAACTGCAAAGGGGGAGTGATGTGAAAAGCAACCAGTTAACCCTGTTTAGAATACAACATTCCAACTGTGGCTTTAACCCTAAACTCTTCAAACAACAGAAACAGTGAGAGAGGAGGGGGGAAGAGAAGAAGAAGAAAGCGATTTAAGAAGAAAAACCCTAAGGTTAAAAAAAGGTACAGAAAGCAACAAGAAATCTGGAGGGGGGGGCGGGGGGCTCCTTGGAAACCCACACTCCTACTCACTATCCTGGCTCCAAGAGGACAATTGCTGCCACATTCACCGGGGGGAAACTGGAGGCCTCAGCAGTCCTTGCCAGCACTCCCACGGCTGTGCTCCAGGGTTTTTCTGTTAAACTCCTTTGCAATTCATTGCCTCCTCCAGAGACTTAATATGCTGGAGGAGGTCAGCTTTCCATTTTACCCAGTATACTATCCTAACACATGATCCTTCTAACACCATTCCATTTTCCGGATATTCCTTTCCCTTGGGGTCCCCTAATACCTCACCCACCACCTACTCAGTCTCATCCCAAGTTAACCCAGGTACCTGGTATGGGCCCTGATACTTCCATATCCACCTATTAAAAAAATCCATTACCCCAACTTCTGAGAATCCACATCTCCTGTCCCGAGAGCCCACCACACCTCCAACAAACGGCTGTGCGGACTGTTGTCATGAGGGGACTTACCTGGTTACTACTCACCTGTCCAGTAAAGTGCATCCTTGTCACGGCACCAAGATGTTAGGACCCTCCCAAGTCCTTTCAGTTCTTGCACCACTGACAGGAGCAGAAGACCAGAGTCCAGCAGCAGGCAATACGACAGGTTTATTGGGATCTTTTCCACACAAGCATCCATTAGGACCCTGTAGTTCTTTACACCAATAAGTTTCCCCTCCCAGTAAATTTCCACCCTCCCAAATAAATTCTTCCTCCCCCAGTAAACCCCCTCCCCCAATAAATCTGCTCACCCCCCCCCCCAATATTTTTTCCTCCCTCTCCTTCTTGGTTTACCTTAGTTTTTATATGTATTTTAATCAATCTTTTTTTTTTTTTTTTTTTTTAACAAATATTACCAGATAATTCTATAACCAATCCTACCACACTGTAACATAATGCTCCACCAGTCACACCCCACCATCTTAACTGATTACAATTAATTACAAGACAGACAGAAACAATTAAGGATGCAGACAGGAGTCTTCAGGGCACTAGATACCAGGATGACCAAACAATACAAAATGTAGAGTTTTGTCACTAGTGTGATGCTCTTGAGGCATTGGCTCCTTCTGACATGATGTGTTTGGAATGTGTGGTTGTGACTGTACACTTCCCAGTTTATGGCTGCCCCTGGTGCTTTTTGCCTTTGCTTAGCTCAAGTACAAGGCCTCGGTCAGTCAAGTTGATTCTTTGATTTGCTATCACTGTAGCTAGCTAGTGATACAACAAATTTAAAGAAAACCATAGGCCTTATAGGCTGGCCTAAATATCTGTAGTCTAACATATGCGATCTTTTACAAAAACAAGGTTCTGTCTTCGAGTAGTGTCCCCGTGGTGCTCCACTCAGGGTGCGCTGGCGCCCCGCATCTTTGATCGGAGATTTTACAGCAGAGCCCCTGGGACCGCGTGCGCGCGTCCCCAGCAGCGCGCGGGTGTTCTAACGCCTCTGCAGGGACGCGCGCCCGGTCCCAACCCCCCAGTTCCTTCTTAACCGCCTCTGGTCTAAGACGGAGCAAACAGCAGTTCTGACAGCCCGTTTAGTATTAGTGTAGTTGGTTTGTTACTTAGTAGTTAGCGTTAGTTTTAGATTAGCTTTCATAATTTTAACTTAACTTTCATAGTTAAAAAAAAAAAAAAAGAAACTTTTATTCCGGCGAAACCGGAGAAGCGGCGATGACACCCACTCCGGGGTTTAAATGCTGCACTAAGTGCAGAGATGCCATGCCAGCATCCGATGGCCATGCGGAGTGTATCCGCTGCCTTGGCGAGGGCCATTTGCCTCGGTCCTGCCAGGACTGTAAAAATTTAAAGTCGCAGACCAGACGCGACAGGGAGCTGAAAATGAAATTGATCCTGATGAAGGAGGCACTGAGACCTGCCTCCGATCCAGGACACCCCGGCGGATCAAACAGACTGCCAACCTCCTCCTCCCCTCTGGGCTCGGAGAAGGGAGTGAGGTACCAGATCAAAAAAGATACTGCCAAGCCCACTGGCAGAAAATCATGTGGAGCGGGGACAGTCCTTAGGGACATACCCCAATGGCGGAAAACGGAGACGCCGGCAACAACAGAAGCCACGGCACCATTAACGGCCATAACGGCCGAACAGCTCCCCATGCCAGCACGGACAGAGCCTCTGGCCAAGGTGCCGATGACCAGTGCGACGGCACCGCCTGCCTCTTGTGGGACGGTGCCAACCGGGGGAGAACAGCTGAAGGCACGGGCAAAGCCACGAACCCCTGC